>APFE030325216.1:0-11736 GCA_000404065.3 Pinus taeda
AGAGCCTTCTCATACCTCATAGGGCTAGCTACGAGGTGAAATGGTTTGATGTAGCCTTGAGAGTTTGTCTATCTCAGCCTAGGTGAATTCCAAGCGCTAACACTTCCTTTGAGACAAATGACAACAATTTTCATTGATGAAAACACATGTCCAACACATTGTGAAGAAGCAAGTAGACTCAATGAACTAAGTTGGTGCCTACTAATATTTGCAACAACAAGGATTGGTGTCTCTTATAGGTTGGTTCCTACAAAGAAGTAGAGGGGATTGGTGTCTCGAGTAGGTTGGTGCATACAAAGAAGTAGAGTGGATTGATGTCTCTTCTAGATTGGTGCCTATAAAGAAATAGAGGAGATTGGTGCCTCATGTAGGTTGGTGCCTAAAAAGCAGCAAAGGGGATTGGTGTCTCCTATAGGTTAGTGTGTTGTAGCAAAATTTTGTAGAGTTAAAACATTAAGATTTTTCTCAAGCAAATTCCAGCAAGGTATGACTTTTAACACATGAAGAAAAACATTCTACTGAAAAAGAAAAATAATTCATCTATGCTGATGCATAACACAACACAGAAGGCACAAATTGCAAGTGTTATATGGATGTCAGGAAAAAATCTGGGAAGCCCTATTTAAAAATCGATGTAAAGGTTGTTAATGCTAAATCACGGAATTATGGAGATTTCAAAGAGATGAAGATCTAGTTCAGTGAGGAGATTCCAATAAAGTTTAGGATTTATTTGATAGATATCCTGGTCATAATTATGAGAATGAGGTATCATGGACACTCCTTCCTTTTTAAGTTTTGAATAATTTGAAAATAAAAATTTCATTTGTGTACGTAGTGTTTTTCCATAGCAATTATTAGAAGAATCCTAAAATTATAAAATCAGGAAAATAATCTATACGGTTGTAAAATACAAAAGTCCCAATAGCAGTACCCCCACCTGATAATTCAACAACATCAAAATTTGGAAAACCAAAAATCAAATTCGTTTCCCTGACTAAATTGTTCACACCATAGCAAATTAGGAAGTATATAATAGGGTTGCGTCAATGCATTGGTCAGAGCAAAGTAAAGGTTGAAAAGAACCAAGCCATAGAAAATAAAGTGAGTGAGAATTCATGTCAATTGTGTGGAGTGGAGAAACTTGTATTTGAGCCACTTCTTATTTATTGCACACAATGTGGGGTTCACATAAAAATAAATGCCATGTATTATACCATAAGCAATGGTGACACAAACACCATTATTTTTGCATACCATGTGATAATGAAGTTCGAGGTGACACAATTGTTGTAGATGGATTAAATTTTCTTAAGCTAAGGATGATGGAGAAACAAAAGAGGAATGGGTCCAATATGGTAAATATAAGGCATGGAAATATCAAATCTATACTCTTTTCAATGGTAGAAAGAATGAAGGTGGACAAACAAAGTATACATGACCGAATTGTTATTTAACTAAGATGGAAAGCGATGAGAAAAAACCCTTGCATTAAAGTGTTTTACTAGGTGCAAAATATTAGCTAAGGAGACAATTGAGTGACCACACTGAGTAGAGGTTATTTCGACGATTGAAACAAAAAATACGAGAGTGGAAAAATGTCTTGACAAGAGTTATAAATGTAGAATATGAATTGACCTATTTCTAAGCCAACAATACTATGAAGAAAAATACATATATAAGAAAAATTAAAATAAATAAAACACAGTTACTGTGTGAGATAAAAACTGTTGCAAATCTCATATATTAATTGAACCATTAACTACATTTTTAAATAGTAAAATTATTACTAAAATGTTTATCAATCAACTCTGAAATAAATCTACTGGCATTACAACTAATTTCTAGCACTACTACAACTAATTTCTAGCACTGACCACCCTAACAATTTGCTGCCTTAATTTTGTAGAGAACACAAAATTTGCTGACTAAGTTTTCAGCAATTTACATAACTAATTAAGCATTACTCCTAATGCTCCCCCTTAACAATTAATGAGGATTTACTATCTTATCTTGTAGTGCCAAAAGCTGATCTTTTGCAACTGCTTTGGTGAAGATATCTGCTAGTTGATGCTGAGTATTTATATGCTTCAATTCAATATCCTTCTTCTACACAACATCTCTAATAAAGTGATATTTCTGGTCAAAATGCTTTGTTCTGCTATGATGAACTAGATTCTTTGCTAACTTGATGGCACTTATATTATCAAAATAAATCACTATAGGCTGAATTTGTTTTTCTCCAATTTCTTCCAAATTTTTTTGAGCCAAAGAGCTTGTGTACCTGCTAAGGTAACTGCAACATACTTCACTTCTGTGGATGAGAGGGCAACAATGCTTTGCTTTTTTGAGCTCCATGTAATCAAACCAGAACCAAAAGAGAAACAATTTCCAGATGTGGACTTACGGTCATCAAGACTACCTCCCCAATCTGAATCACTAAATCCAACAAGATTGAACTTCTCAGAAGAGTAGTAATGAATACCAAAATTTAGAGTGCCTTTCACATACCTTAAAAATCCTCTTGGCTGCCTTCATATCTATTTCAGATGGATTTGTCATATACCTTGAAACAAGTGAAACTGAATATGTAATATCAGGCCTTGTGTGGGTTAGAAATATCAAGCTCCCCACAATACTTCTATAAGTTTTCTCATCAACTAAATCAGCACCATCATCTCTACATAACACCTCTCCATGAGCACTTGGAGTAGGTGATGGATTACAATCAATCATACCAAATTTATTTAGCATATCCTATGCATACTTTGTCTGACAAATGAAAATATCATCCTTACTTTGATAAACCTCCATTCCTAGAAAATATTTCATGATGCCTAGATCTTTCATATCAAATTCATTCATCATAGCAACTTTGAATTTATCATTTATCTTAGAACTACTACCCATTTACAATAGATCATCAACATACAAACTTATGATTAGAATATCAATACCTTCTTGTTTGTAGTAAAGGGTAGGATCACTCTTACTTCTCTGGAAGCCATTTTCCTAAAAGTATCCATCAATCCTTGCATACTATGCTCTTGGTGCTTGCTTGAGGCCATACAAAGCCTTCTTCAACTTGTAGACATTATTCTCCTTTCCTTCCACTTCAAAACCTTGTGGCTGCCCCACATATACTTACTCTTCTAAGTACCCATTCAAGAAGGCATTTTTCACATCCATATGATGTATGCTCCACTTTTTATGAGCTGCTAATGAAATCAACATTCTAATGGTCTCTTGTCTTGCTATTGGTGCAAATGTCTCTTCATAATCAATTCCATACTTCTATGTGAATCCTTTAGCAACTAATCTTGCTTTGTGTCTTTCAACACTCCTATCATTGTTATTTTTAGTCTTATAGACCCATTTGGTGCCAATCTTTTTCTTGTCATATGGAAGCTCTGTCAACTTCCAAGTGTCATTCCTTTGTATGGAATCCATCTCTGCTTGCATGGCTTGCATCCAAACCTCATTAGTACATGCATCTTCAAAACATGATGGTTCAAATTCAGCCTTGGCTAATAAAGCAAATTTGACTCTCTCACCTATTGGGCTTTCTTCATGTGCTTGATTTGCACTCCTCTGCTAAATATCACTCAATCTTCTTACCTTCCTTGTAGAACTTGGAGAAGAAATTGGACTTGAACTTGATGTTGAAAAAGTTGATGAAGGGCTGCTTGGTGGAGTTAAGCCACTAGTTACAGAAACATTAGTTGGGTGCTCATGATCATTATCAACAATTATATCATCATTCAAAACAAATTTTGTCTTTTCAACATGGCCTTTTTGATGACCATAAACTCCCCCTTCATAAAAAATTACATCTCTTGAGACAATAAGCTTGTTATTTAGAGGATTATAAATTTATGAGCCTTGCTTGTCTCACTTTATCCAATAAAAATCCATAACTCACTCTTTGCATCTAACTTTTTTCTATTTTGATCAGGTACATGCACATAAGCCAAACAACCAAAAACTTTGAAATGATTAACATTAGGCCTTTTTCCATACCAAGTTTCATAAGGAGTCATCTTTTCCAGTAAAAAAGGTTAGCATCTTAATGAACCAATAATCATAATCGTTCCCATAAAATTCTAGAACTAGCATCTAGTTAAAATTTGACATGATTACCCTGGCTGCGGGTGAATGACCGTGCAATTAATGAGCAGGCGGTGTCATTCAATGACAAGTGGCCGCCAGCTCTGGACAGATGGGCCGAAGACTCGCGAAGGAGTCCGGCCAGAGTTAATGCAGGCGGGCTCTCTCAAGTTGGCAGGGGTATTAGACTGCCGAGAGGCTGCATTTCGACGCCGAGGGGTAGGCATTCGCGAGGTTCAGGAGAGCGAAGCTCTGGTTATCTAGTTGAGCGGGGTGTCAGGCTGAGGAATTCTTTGGTTTCAAGAGTGAGCGGTGAGGGGAACTGTCTGCGAAAGCTGGTGAGACGGGACAGTAGCTCTGGTGAGCGCAGCTCTGGTTGTCTGGTGAGCGAAGCTCTGGTTGTCTGGTTGTCCGGTTGTCTGGTTTCGTTAGGGAGAGGAGTACTCAATTCTTGGATGTCTGCCCGGTGTGGGAGAAAGATTGTCCATCAACCTTGGCCCTCAGCTCTTGAGGCCTTGGTTGAGAGCCTGAAACACCTGAGAACTTGGGCTGTCGCTTTAGTATGGGGCGGCACTGTCAATGACCGAATTTTGATCTGTGCAGCGTTGTCGTCTCCTGGGGTCCTGGTTCGAGGGGCATTTCTAGGGCGTACTGTATTTTCTGGGTGCGGGTCGGGTCAATTAGCTGGGATAATCTCTCCGGGTGTGGTTCTGTATCAGGCCTGGCCTCTGTCCTGGGAGAAAAGAATCGACATCCAGCTCTTGAAGAGTCTGCGTCCTTTGGTTAGTTTTGGCGTTGAATCATGCCACGAGAACGGCAACGTGGAGCCTGTCGGCGTGGTGGCTCAAGAGGTAGAGCCCGAGCAAGAGCCTTGTCTCCACAGTCCTCTGCATCCTCAGAGGAAATTCTCTCTCCACAAGCTCGCACAGGGAGAGGGCGAGGCAGAGGGCGGGGTAGGTCGGCAGTATGTCCCTTTGGAGGGCATCCATCAACCCGTTTCATGTTCCCCTGCATCCTGGACAATGCTGTGTATTTCGTCTCAGTGCGCATTGAAAAATGCGAGCACCAAGACTGACCTGGAGCCCCAGCTGATCCAAGGCCACCATCGCCTATTCATGGTCAGCAATTACAGTCTCAGGAAGCCGCGGGTGAGGTGGCGAGAAACCAAGCTGGACCAAGCGAGCCTAAGAGGAACACCACGCCTTACACCGACACGAGTGCCTTAGACTCCTACGGCTGCCCGGTGGTGGAGGAGCCACATGGCACTTTCATCAGCCCGATGGTGGAGGAGCCTCCAAATCCTCGCACCTAGGCACGCGGTCTGGGCTTCTATGGTGGTATGGCTATGTTCTGTTCATTTTTGGAAGTCATCAAAGCTGCACCTGTTGATTTTGGGAGTCAGTCCATGTCTATGTTCATTTCTGCAAGGTCTGTGTCAATCATGGTTTATGTATCCATGTCTGTAATGTCGGTTCTGCCTTATCAGTTCAGCGTCTGTAAGCACTTTCTCAGTATTGTAAGGGTCTGCAACCTCCTCCCTTGCGTTGCAGGGAGTGGTAGGTTCAGTTTTGTAGTCTTCAGTATAGTTATGGCTCTAGTTGGGGAAAAGAGGATGGTCTCACAGTCCTCCCTCTCAGGCTCAGTTTCAGATTCAAAATGTCATCCTGTCCATGTAGCCAATTTTGGCGGAAAATGTAACCCTCTGTAACTTTTTGTATTATAATAGAATAGTCCGATTTACACAAAAAAAAAAAAATTGACATGATTAACTTTGGCGAAATTCCAACAATACAACTTTAACCCAAAACAATTTTACCTGGTCTAATACCACTTGTAGAATATGAATTGAATTATTTCCAGCCAGTTGATAAGCCAACAATACTATGAAGAAAACTACATATATAAAAAAAAAAAAAACAAATAAAACACAGTTACTGTGTGAGCTAAAAACTACTGCAAATCTCATATATTAATTGAACCATTAACTACATTCTTAAATAGTAAAATTATTACTAAAATGTTTATCAATCAACTCTGAAATAAATCTACTAACATTACAGCTAATTTCTAGCACTACTACAACTAATTCCCAGCACTGACCACCCTAACAATTTGCTCCCTTAATTTTGCAGAGAACACAAAATTTGTTGACTAATTTGTCAGCAATTTACATAACTAATTAAGCATTATTCTCAACAATATTAAAAATTTCCTCTTTTCTCTAAGCATAATTCAAAAGAAAATCTCTTAACTTAATGTTTTAATCCTCTTGTGATTTGTATTTTGGAAAAGTGCCTTCGAGTTATTGAATCAATACTCCAAAGTTTGAAGATTGGCTCAACGAGAGGTGGTTGCAATCTATGTGGCTAGTGTGAGGAACTTTCTTTTCTGGTCTCAGATTCTCAGTTGAACTCAAGGGTGCCAGCTTTAACAATCAACAAAAGTTTCAAAATGCATGTCAACCTAATCAAACCTTACAAATATTTCTTTGTGAGTGGAGTCCATTAAGAATCTTGTTGCTTTTTGCACAAATTGTTTTATTCAATGATCAAGTTAGATCCAACTTGGTGTCGATGAATGAGTAACTTTTAGATAAACATAGTTATAATAAATTCCAATCCCTGTCCTAAGTTCTGGAAACATAGTACAATAATGGGTGTTCTTTTTTCAAATGAAGAAATAGCGCCTTGAACCTTTGGGCACCAAACCTCCCAACTAATAGTTGAACCACTTATTCAATACTATGCTACAAACAATGATTCTTACATCCTCCCTGCCCTGGATTTTGTTGGGCTTTATTTTCTAAAAATCAAGATAACAATGATTCGTTCAGAATCCCTACCAATGGAAATCGACTCCTCTCCATATATATGGAAGTGGCCTCCTCATTTTCCCCCGGATCTGGATGAAGTACATGATAAGTTAGCTAATATTCACGGTGATATATCTGAACACGTCATGATTTCCATGGACAAATTCTAAAAGATACCATGATTTAGAAGAGTTTTCTCTAGATAGTGGCTGATGTATGTCGAGTGCAAGTAACACCATCCCAAATGTACTTCTTTGGACTTGAAGTCAATATTTATAACCATGTCACAAGGGAGTAAGTAGAATACATTGATGACCTCCTCCGTGGTTGTTCTGTTGATGAAAATTGGATCATACTTTAATCCACTGATTTGTTTCAGTGGTTTATGGTCAAGAAATGCATACAAAATTATACAAAAGGAATCTCTTAGTTTTGAATGAGGACATTATGATGGGGAGTAAAAAATTCGAGTTTTGTGCTTTCTCAACTAGCTAGCTACTGGAGGGCTCAGTTCGATTGTTTGCTTCAGATAACAAAGTAGTGCATATAATATTCAGAAATGGAAGGGGATTACACGAGTGCTTTAAGAATTGAACTTTGAATCGTAGATTGTGGAATAAACCTATCAAAAGATGCGAAAACAATAAGACCTATGTGAATTAATCTCTTTTGGGCTAGCAAGAGTCACGAGGGTAGAAAGAGAAAGTTAGCATTCACGGGAAGAAATGGGCATGGTGAAATTTATTTGTTGTCATCGAAACTCCCTGATGTATAAAAATCTTCAACCTCATAGAAGAATGACCCAGTGTGGCTTGAATTACGTGAATCTCCATTTTGCAGAAGTAATCTTGCAATTGCATAAGAAATTTATCACTTATCGATGTTCCCATTTATGATATGACTGAATCACAACCTCTTAGAGAAAGCATGGCTGGTGACTCATCTAAATGACCTTTATTGTATCCATGAACATTAGGGGTTTAGGCGCAAACCCAAAATTCTTGGCGCTAAGGGATATCTTCCATACTGCTTGGCCAAAAATTATTTTAATCCAAGAAACCATGCATAGTAGTTGGGTATCCATATCTTATTTTAGGAAAATGCTTCCTTCATGGTATATGGTTACCTCAGAGGCAAGAGGCCTGTCAGGGGGGCTAGTAGTCTTATGGGATCTTGATTGGATCAGTGCCAAAGCCTACAAGTGTTTTGTTGGTATTCTTATCTCGGCATTTATCAGAGGTCAAAGTTTCCAAATTAATATTTTGAACACCTATGCGCCCTATAAGAACATAATCCCTTTCTGGGAAAAATTGTTTGCCTTGGAAATTTTTGATATTGAATCTCTGATGATTGCAGGCGATCTAAATGTAACATTAAGCACTGATGAATGCTGGGGTAGCTGCAGAAAAAGAGACTCGCTTGTTGACTGTATTAAGCTGGAATTTCTGAATAGAAATCTTGTGGATATTGCTCCTTTGAAAATGATGCCTACGTGGGATAACGGAAGATCGGGAGAGGCGTATATTGCTAAAAGGATTGATCTTTTCATTCTGCATGTTAGCATCATAGACAAAATGGGCATGCCTATCACATCCATAGGGAACGCCACTACATCAGATCACAGGCCTATTTTCCTTAGCTAGCGGGAGAAGGGTTTTAGAACGGTTATCCCTTCAAATTCAATAGAACATGGTTAGAGGACCCAGATTTCAACAAAATCATATCTAATGCATGGAAGGATCTTTCTGCAAGAGATTTTCCCCCCCATTTATGACGTTCCGAGATAAGATGTTTGTTTTGAGAAAGTCGGCAAAAGAATGGCAATATGATAAAATAAAAAGGGACAGACAGGTGCTTCAAGATATACAAAAGGAGATAGACAGGATTTTAGGGTCTATGGATGCAAAAAAGTTTTCCTCTCAGCATGAAATGTTGTATAAGAGATCTTGAGAAAAAAAACAAAATCTTTTGGAACAGGAGGAGGCCTCATGGAGGCTTAAAAGCAGGGCAATATGGCTGAAGGATGGTGACCAGAACACAAGATTTTTTCATAAATATGCAAATTCCAGGCGCGAAAAAAAATACAATATGGAGAATTAATGATGGCAAGGGTGGTTTTTCCATATCTCAACATGATATATCTAATGAAGCTGTGAGGCATTTCAAAAAGCAATACAAAAGAAGGGAAGTCTGTGATTTTCAGTACATTCTATGGGATATTGAATTGGTGCCACAAATGTTCGATGATGAGAAAAACGCGAGCCTATTACAGCCAATCACAGAGGAGGAGCTCCTTAGAGTTCTTAAGGCTTTCAAAAAGGATAAATGCCCAGGCCCGGATGGTTGGACCATAGAATTTTTCACTCACTTTTTTGATATTATCAAAAAAGATTTGCTGCGGATGGTTGAAGCTTCTCGAATTTCTGGAAATATTCATCAGATCACAACATCCACACAGATCGCTCTAATCCCAAAAAAGGAAGAAGCATAATCTTTCCAAGATTTCAGGCCGATCTCATTATGCAATATATCTTTCAAAATTATCACCAAAATTATTGCTGAAAGAACGAAACCGACTCTGGCCACCTTCCTGTCCAAGGACCAACATGCATTTTTAAAGGGGCGTAACATTTTGGATGCAGTTTCTATAACTCAGGAAAGTTTTTTTTCAATGATATCAAGGAAAACAGATGCAGCCATTCTAAAAATTGATCTGCAAAGAGCCTACGATTGTTTAGATTGGGGATACATTAGATGTTTATTGGCAAAGATCGGCTTGAAATAAAATTCCACCAATTGGATTATGTCATGCGTTGAGAATGTCCACTACTTGATCATCATAAATGGAATGCCTTCTTCCTTCTTTCCAGTGGAAAGGGGTCTTTGTCAGGGGTGCCCCCTTTCCCCTCTTTTATTTATACTGGCAATGAACTCTCTCAACCTTCAAATTAACAAGGAAATGGATGATAATAGATGTAGACCTGTCATGATCTATAGGGACAGCTACATCTCTCACAACCTCTTCGTTGATGACGTGCTCATCTTTGCTATGCTTTGCAGGGTATCGTGGATTTGTTTAAATGACATTCTGAATAGATTCCAAAGGGCTACAGGGTTACAAATTAATAGAGAAAAATCTACCCTTTTCCACAATGATACCAACATGGAATTGGTGAATTGGATATCTGAATTGCTCGGTATAGAGTCGAGATTTGCTAAAGGAAGGTTTGAAATATCTGGGATTTCAGCTGAAGGCCAAGGGCTATTCCAAAGTGGATTGGCAATGGGTGTTAGAAATATACTACAAAAAGATTTCGACATGGGAATATAAGACTCTTTCCTTGGCTGGAAGAATTATCTTTTCGCAGGAAGTCTTAACGTAATTAGCTGTTTATTGGGCTCATAATTTCTACCTTCCAGCAAGTATTATACACAAAATGAACAAATTTTCTGCAAATTTTACATGGGGCGGAAGATCTAATCAGAGGGAAATCCATCTGTCCAAAATGGATAAGATCTCTTTACCAAAGAAGCTTGGCGGTTGGGGCCTGCTAGACCTGCGGATTTTTGGTAAAGCGTTCCTTTTCAAAATGCTGTGGAGGGGTATTTATGGTGATGGGCCCTGGAGTAACACCATTAAAAAGAAATACTTGCAAGGTAAAGATTTGGAGTTTTGGTACAGGAGGGGTTCAATTGGAGTCAAACTAGGATTTGCTATCTCGCTCAGCCTTCGTAAAGTTCAACAATACTTCTTAGAGAATTTGAGATGGAGTCTTTTTTTTGGCAGCCAAATTTTAATTGGAACTGATCCCATTATGGGTGGGCGGGAATGCTTATTCATCCCTGAAAGCCTCTTATTATTTTTTTACAAAAATGGCATCTTTACGTGGGATAAATTAATATCAATCTAGCACATCCCTATTCCTTTATGGAAAGATGCCCATGATCTTCTCCTGCCAGATCCTTTGATTTCTTTATGGAAATCTATAAAGGATTCTCTTTGTAGCTTTGGCTTCCATCGCTCAGGGTCCACGGATCATCTTATGTGGATTGTGCCAAATGCAAAGCTGCCGGCTCGTGTTAAAGATATTTATGCTGATATGATTAAATTAAAGGCATCTAGTTCCCATCCTATATATCCTTTGAGTTTATGGAAGTCGGGGTGCCCTATCAAAATGATTCTTTTCTCGTGGTTAGTTTTCAATAACAGAAATTTGACTTGTAAATATTTGAGGAAAAGGCACTGGAATGGACCGAGTAGATGTTCGATGTGCGAAGCTGCGGAGGAATCCAATCATCATATGTTCTTCTAGTGCTATTCCTCCCTACAAATCTGGTATGAATTTTCTCTACTTTATGGTTTCCCTCACATTGCTTTTGATTCAATCCAGGTAGCTTTTGAATGGTGGTGCGCTCAAAGAGAATCATGGAGATCTCTGTTCATCATTGTCCTATGGTGCTCATGGAAATGGAGGAATGCCAAAATCTTCAAAGACTCAAAAGAACCTCATAAGTCTATCTTGCATCATATTATCTCCATCCACGATGCTATGCCATTGAAATAGCCCAAAATGAAAAAAGATCGTAAAAAAGAGATTGAAAACCCTCTCAACACTGTTCCCTGTGCTTTTTTTGATGGGGCTGAGCAACATAATTCTTGTGGCTGTGGTGTCCACATTATTATGGAAGAGAAGCTGCAATACTTTATATCATGGAATGGTGGGAATGGCTCAAACAGTTTGGCTGAGGCAAGGGCTCTTGCAGGACTGCTTGCTTTCTGTGTGTTTTTTGATATCCAGGACATTTCAATTTATGACGAT
>APFE030325223.1:5445-75198 GCA_000404065.3 Pinus taeda
AAATCGATATGAGGAAGTTGATGGCAAGGATCCCGCAACATGGATATTACAGATGGAGCAATTTTTCGATCTCAATAATGTGCAAAACACACAAAAGGTACGTATGGCAACTTTATATTTGGAACCAAATCAGTTTGTATGGTATCAATGGCTTTGCTCTCGTAAACAATTTATCACTTGGGCAATTTTTACGGAAGAATTGATGGCACATTATGAGGATACAAAAAGCAACACTTTTTTTAGCCAATTGATAAGTCTCAAACAAAAGGGTTCAATAATGGAGCAAATTGAGGAGTTCCAAAAATTGAACATAAGGGTAAAAGATATTCCAGAGGAGCATAGGATTGATGTGTTCATAGGGTCTTTAAAGGATAATATCCAACATGATGTTCGCCTTTGGGAACCTGGTTCATTAGAGAAGGCATTCAGGTTAGCAAGAAAAATGGAAAGCAAAAATATGGCAACCAAGAAGCATACCACTCACAACTATAAAGATGGAAGTGTTGTCCCTAGTCTTCCCCAACCTATAAGGTTGACACCACAACAATTGGATGAAAAAAGAGCAAAAGGGCTTTGTTACAGTTGTGATAGCAAATACACTAAAGGTCATAAGTGTGCTGAGAAGAAATTATTCTACATAGATTGTGAAGAGGAAGAAGAAAAGTAGCAAGAAAGGTCAAAAGAAGAGGATATACTCCAGGAACAAAGCCTAGATGAAGAACAAATGAATCCGACCATATCTTGTAATGCATTAGCAGGAATTACCACTCCTCCAACCATCAAGATAGAAGGACAAATCAAGAAGAAAAAGGTAATAGTGTTGATTGATTCAGGAAGTACCCACAATTTTATTCATTGTAAGGTAGCAAAATAATTGTTCATTTATGTAATGTAAAGGAGGTTTCCCCCTCAAAGAGGCTGAATTCTAAGGCGTTGATCTATCTTTTCTATCTTTTCTTGAGCTGGTTCATAACACACCCCCTCAAAATCTTGAATCTGGCTTAGGGGTGACAACTGCAAGTGCGGCTACAACTATATATGGTTGGGTGGAGAGTCCTTGTCCCATACTTAGTTGAAATGCAACTTTAAAGATAAGTATTTGTTTGTGTTTCTTAAATATTAATGAACTTAATATTCATTTTTGGTTTAAATGGTTTGTATTATTTTTGGTCTGTAACAACGTTGTTAATGTGATGAGCATGCGGGATGCCTCTCTATGCAAAAGGAAAACACATATGTCACACTTCCAAAAGGAAAAGTGTTGATAAACAAGTTGAACTAGTGTGTGCATCTAAAATGGAATGAAGTGTTGTGTTTAATGCTCATTACCACACTCCATAACATATAATCCACTATAGAATGTGTAATGTTGTATACAATAAAGTAAATTGAGTCATGTTCCTAAACTAGAATCTTTTCTTGGGGTAAATGCTCATTCGTACTAATTAACAGTGCATATGTAAGTAATACAAAGATGTCATGAAACACCATAGGCAAGGGAAGGATCCATAAGGATCTGGAATAAAAACTTGGAACATTGGGCACAGAGACCCTTTCTATTAACATAAAATAGGTACATATGAGACTTCCCACTTGGCATGGTTTGTACATATAAATGGATGTTCCTTCACCGGGCTATAAGCCCTTGAACCTATGCAAAAGGCATTGAGTCAACGTTGGAAGGGTTATCCTCCCTTTAAGTGTAGGAATAGATGGAACCCATGCAGGAAGGTTGATATGAACTTATACAGGGATACAATAGAATAAAAATACAAACATAAACATCGAGATACAAAAAAAATAAAACTTTGTTTCATTAATATCAAAGAACTGAAATATGCTTACATACATAATGGAAATAGCTCGGGTGATGGTAACTTACCTCTGAGAAGAGATGTGGCGACTACATGCCTCTGAACTGCATTACAATGAGGCTCAGTGGCCATCTTATCATTGAGAAACAATAAGTAACCATAAACATCCAAAAACCTAACCCTAGGAGATGAAGCGCCAAAAGCTTGTGGGCCCCGTTGGGGTAAGTTGGAATGTCAACTTCCCAAGGTCATAACTTTGGCATACGATCTAGGTTTGGCTATCATAATACCTCATTTCAAAGATCTCGAAGAAAAGGTCGAAAACAAGCTGGAAAATTGGTATAGCACTTTCCTAGTCTCTTTGTTTTCCCTAAAAACGTATTTTAGTCCCTCAAAACGGCTCTGAAAGTATAAGACCCGAAAAATTGCCAAAAATATTAAGTTGTGCTACAATTAAGGAAATTGAAAATAAACAATGGTGGGGGTTCGAGTGGAATAGGAAGGTGGCCACCAATATCCTCTTGGATCAATCCTCCTCCCTTAGTAAGTAATGGTCCCCATTGCATTGAATGCCTCCATGAGATGCATAAACTTATGTTGAACTTGGTCCCTAGTGAGGCACTTGCCTTGGTGTAGGAGTTGGCTGGCTTTGGCAACCTGATACAATTAGATATTTTGTTGGCAAGTGTTCTAGATCTATGTGTCCATTATCTGATCAGTTGTGGCATGTTCCATGCATTCCAGGTTTAGCTTTGTTGGTGTGAGTTGTTCTACAATGTCTGATGTGTCTAATGATGGTGGAAAGTATGGCCAAAGGTAGTCCACATTGAACACTGGCTTGATCCAGGTGGATATTGGTGGCCACCCACCTATTCCACTTAGACCCCCCAGTCAGTTTCATCTATTTCCTTGTTCATTTCAGCATTTACAATTTTTAGCATTTTTGGGGGTCTTGAACTTCCAGAGCAGTTTTGACCCCCTAAATGACATTTATTTTGGGGTCCGTGGCAGGCCCATAGCTATAGGCAAGGGCCTGCGGAAAAACTTGTAGTACTTAGCAAGACCTTTCCAACAATGTATAGTTATATGTGCCAAACAGGGATAATATGAGCAAGTTACGACCATGAGAAGTTGGATGCCCAACTAACCCCAACGGGACCCACAAACTCTTGTTGTTACATCTACTGGGGGTTAGGGTTTTAGTTGTTTAGGGTTTTCTCATGTTTTCCAATAATAAATAGGCCCTTGAACCTCATTATAACACAATTCAGAGGCATGTAGCCACCACATCTCTTGTGAGAGATAAGCTACCATCGCCTGAGCTATCTTATTTCCATTCTGTTTGTAAGCATAGTTCAGTATTTTTCTATTAATGAAATGAAGTGTTTTTCTGCTGCATCTCTCTTTTTAGGATTATATCTGTAAGTTGTTGTATTCCTGTTTAAGTTCAGATCATGGGTGCAGGCCAAGGAATGGGGGAATGTTGAGCTTAAAATCATTGTCTCCCACAACCTTAGTGATGGTGTAAGGCCCATATTAGAGCGGGCAAAGCATGTGGTGGGCTCTAGTGAGATGCTCCTTTTGAAAATGTAACCAAACATTGTCACCCACCTAGAACCTGCGTGGCACGTGATGTTTATCATGACACTGCTTGTACTTAGCATTAGATCTGTCCAATATGTCATGGACTTGTTATATGATGTGTTGAAGGCATTCAATGAAATTGTTAGCCCTGTCAACTTTAGTTTGGACATGATCTGAATCTATCTAAGTAGGTGAAAATGGTATGGCCACTTCAATGGGACATAGTGGATGGAATCCAAATCCCACCTGAAAGGGGTTGTGGCCCATTGAGCTATGGAGAGATTTGTTGTAACTATGCTGGAAATAGGGGAGAATTTCATCCACTTGTAAGAACTATGGACACCACATATCTCCACAATGGTATGATATTGTCCACTTTGGGCCTAAGTCCTCATGGATTTGCTTTTGGACTTACCCCAAAAGGCCTCATACCAATGGAGATATTTGTCCATCCTTATATACCCATGATCCTTCCCACTTCTAGTCAATGTGGGACTTTGGTCGTATACCCAAAAATCCTCCCCTCGAACAAAGGACCTTCGAGCCTCCCCTCAAATGATTATGTATCTGTCCACTCTCTACCAACCAGGATTCTTCGCTCCAATGCGTTGGAAGCACACGCCTTAGATGGAGCACCACCTGCCTCGAGAGCTTGCTCTATCCCAGGTCAACTCCTCTTCACCGTGTTGGGACCAGGAAACGTCCATGAAGAATCTGAAGCACACTGCCTGTCTAACTGAGCTCATCCATAGATCCCATCGTGATATTATCGGGGCCCACCACCTTCGTTTGGAATTCCGAGGATTCATCCACTTGGCTAACTTCAGAACTTGGCTCTGATACCACTTGTAAGAACTCTGGACACCACATATCTCCACAATGGTATGATATTGTCCACTTTGGGCCTAAGCTCTCATGGATTTGCTTTTGGAATTACCCCAAAAGGCCTCATACCAATGGAGATATTTGTCCATCCTTATATACCCATGATCCTCCCCACTTCTAGTCAATGTGGGACTTTGGTCGTATACCCAACAGGAAATAGGGGAGAATTTCATCCAATGTGTGTGGATGCTTCGAGTTATACATGTGCATAATGTGTGTGATCATCAAGTTGACGACCTTTATTTGGCCATCAGTTTGGGGGTGGAAGGTTTTGTACTTAGTTAGCTTGGTATGCAACATAGACCAAAGTCCTGATCTAAGATAATGGACTGAAGGATCCCAAAGTGTATCCACACTCGTTCAAAGAAGAGCTTAATAGTGGCTTCTGTTGTGATTCTTTTCTTACAGGATGCCAAAATGGCCATCTTAGAGAATATGTTGACGACCATGAAAATCCAGTCGTTTCCATGCTTAGTAGAAGGAAGGATTGACATGTAATCCATGGAGATGGATTCCCAAGGACGACTAGGAGTAGGAAGAGGATTATATAGGTCATTTTCTCTTGATGGTCGATTTGGAAATGGCATAGGTAGTGCAGGATCTGATTTACATCCCAACATTATGTCAAAGGTTTAGCCAATAAAAATAATCCTAGAACACTACCACTATTTTCTCTACTCTGAAATGTCCAGCAAACCGACTGTAGTGCGCCTCCAAAATCATCTTGGCATGCTCACTTGAAGGAACAAAGAGGTGTCCCAAGTGACATAACAATGCACCTTAGAGGTGAAAATCATGAACTTGCTTTACTTCCAGGATCATCTGGTATGTGTTGTGAAATTATGGATAATTCTTGTAAAGATGTGGCCTCCCAAAGTCTCATGTCCACAATAGTCGATCACAGTGGTTAGCGCTGTGACCAATGGTCAACTGAGCTAGTCTACAACATTATTGGTGTTGCCCTTATTGCAATTAATGTTCAAAAGAAATTTTTGTAGGTATCTAGACCATTTATTATGATGATCATTTTTCAACTTTCTTTGTGTATGTGTGAACTGCAAGGGCCAATGGTCTGTGTGGATGACTATTTCCTTCCCCAGAATGTAATGCTTACATTATCGGAAAGCCTACACAATGGAATACATCTTTTTTCATAGATGGGTACTTTTGGACTGTGTCTGAAAGTGTCTCATTGTGATATTCCACTGCATGCCCCTCCTAGGTAATAACTACACCAATATCGTAGTCAAAGGCATATTTCTCAATCTCAAATGGTTGTTGCAGTTCTAGTAATGTGAGCAATAGTGAATACCACAGACAATGCTTCAATTTAATAAATGTATTCTGTTAGGATTTAGACCAAAATAAATTTTCTTTTGCTTCCCTCTTGGTGACTTGACTCAAAGGCCAAGACATAAGAGAGAAACCCAACACGAACTTGCGGTAGAATTGACAAGACCAAGAAAGTTGCGGAGCTTCATTAGAGTGGTTTGGGTTGGCCAATCCTGAATAACTTTTATCTTGGCTAGGTCCACATGTACTCCAGAGTCATCAATGATGTACCCCATATAAGGAACTTGAGTCATACCAAAAGTGAATTTCTCCATATTGGCACACAATTTTTGTTATCGCACGGTTTGGAGGACTTGTCGAATATTGTGTAGGTTCTCTTCCCAACTCTGGCTGAAATCAGGATGTCATCTAAATAAACTACCATGAATGAGTTGGTGAAGGGCCGCAATATGTTTTCCATCAACCTCATGAAGGTTGCGGTAGCATTCGTCAACCCAAAAGGCATGACCAACCATTCAAAAATTCCCTCCTTGGATTTGAAGGTAGTCTTCCACACATTAGAGGGTCCGATTGGTACCTAGTGATAACCACACTTCAAGTCAATATTGCTGAAATATTTTCCCCCCTTGAGCTAGTCTAGAAGTTCATTAATCTAAGGGATTGGATATGTATTTCGGATAATGATCTTATTCAACATCCGATAGTTAATACCGAGTCTCCAGGTCTCATCCTTCTTCTATACCAATATGATCGGGCTCCCACAGGGTGATGAACTCAACTTTATGTGCCCTTTTCGCAACAGCTCCTGAAATTTCCTCTTGATTTCATTGTTCTCCATAAAAAAGTATCTTATAGACCAACCTGTTAGGTAGCAATGCGCTCGAAGTCAGATCAATGGAGTGCTTGACCTGACAGTGTATGGATATCCTTGTGGGTGAGGTGAAGATATCCCTATACTCCTCCATGACCTTGTCCATATACTACTATCCTGTGGAGGAGCCTTGTGTGGAGGCCGCGGATGTGGACACAACATTTTTCTTTCCATGAGCACAGATCATAAGAAATACAAATTTCCCCTTCTAGGAAATGATCTTACTACATTTCTTTGCAGAGATTAAAGAGATGGTGGTAGGTGGTGCTACCTTTGGTATCCTGTATAACAAATTTCCCAAAGAAATAATAATAGTGCGAGGATAAGAATCATACACAACATGATGCTTCCACAAGTATGGTTGGCCTAATAATACATCACAAACTTTAAGAGGAGAAACATCACACAATACCTCATTTGTGAAGGGCTTGATGTTGTAGGAAAGGCGACACTGTTGGCTAACACAGATATCTTGTCCTTGGTGAAGCCACCCAATGGTGTATGGATGTAGGTGTGGTGTTCTCTGTAATATCAACCTCTTCATGACCTCTACTGAAATGAGCTTATTTTGGCTTCCATTGTCGACAATTAACTGCATTAGATAACCCTTCACCCACATTTGTGAAGTGGAAGAGTCTCTTCCCCTCCTCTGGATCATTAGGCTTAATCTTCTGGAGCTAGGTGGTGGCAACAGTGGCATTGGGCTCCACATCAATAATATTCTTCCCTTTGTCATTCCCCTTGTCAGGTTCAAACTCAGAGTTGGAACATGCATATGATTCAAAAGGTTTTAGCTCGACCACTAGTAACTGCTTGGCTCGACAGTTGTGTTGTGAGTGGGAACCTTATGGAACTAAAACCATTTCCCCGTGTGCTTCTTTGTCTTCATGGTGTTGTTATTTTCTTATGGCTTCGACGAGTTATCCTAGGTCACCCCACCTTGGATTTGTCTTCTTTTATGCGGTTTGAGGGCACCTTCCCCTTGCTTTGGATTTGTAGATCCAAAGTCTCACTTCTTCTATTTAAATTTTTTCTCGATCTTGATAGCGTATTGATAGACGAAACCAAATGAGGAGATGTCTAGGAACTCCATCTCATCCTGGATGTACTTGTGTAGACAGCCACATTACTTAAGTACCAAATGCTGCTCAGAATACTTGATACCCAACTTCGTGCAAAGGGTATCAAAAACATTTTTGAACTCTAGCACACCTTGGTCCCTTCCCTGTCATAGTGTGGTCCACTTTATGTATTTATATTCATAGCTCCTAACTGGGTAATATTGTTACTTGATGGAATCTGAGAAAGAATTCCAAGTGGGTGAGGCTGAGAACAGTGAGGATTCCCTCTCGTCCTTCTGTTCACAGTAGGTTTTCCACCATTCCTTGACATGGGGTATGACTTTGAGGAGTGTAAAAGTAGTGTTTTCTCGATTGGAAAAATCATGAACCAAAAAATATCCTTCCAACAAATTTAACCATTTATCTATGGTTTTTGCATCTATCTGGCCTTCAAATATGGGAATGTCAAAGTTGACTTGTACCTTATAGGGAGTGGCACCTCCAGAGTGGTTTATGGATGAAGATACATTTCCTATGAATAGTCTCCAAAGGATCTAGGCAAAGTTATCCATCATCGCATTCCTTTGTTGCTCAAGGGCTTCCTCAAGCAATATTTTGAAAGGATATCATGCTCCCTCATCTTTCTTTTCTTCTGCAAAGGTTCAACTAGTTTGAGCCCTAACTCCTTATACCCTAACCTTGTTAGGGACATGCAAAGAAAAATAGAGAAATATCAGACTGCTCTAATACCACTGATCCAGATTTATACAGGAATCCAACACAATATAGATAGAAACATAAAAAACGCGATGTAGCAAAAATAAAACTTCATTCCATTAACATATAAGAAGTAAAATATGCTTATCTACATAATAGAAATAAACTAGCTCAGGTGATGGTAGTTTATTTTTTAGAAGAGATGTGACGGCTACATGCCTTTGAACTCTATTACAATGTGGTTGAGTGGCCTTTTTATCATTGATAAACAATGAGAAACACTAAACATCTAAAAATGTAACCCTAGGAGATGAAGTGCCAAAAGATTGTGAGCCCTGTTGGGGTAAGTTGGAACGTCAACTTCCCGGGGTCATAACATTGGCATACAATCTCCATTTGGCTATCATATAACCTCTTTTCAAATATCTTTAAGTAGAGGCCAAAAAAAAATCGACAAGCCAATTTGACACTTTCTTGGTCTCTCTATTTTCCCTAAAAATTTCTTTTAGTCCCTCAAAATGTCTTCAGAAGTTTAGGACTCGAAAAAACTGCCAAAAATAGTAAGTTGTACTGCAATTAAGGAAACTGCAAAGAAATGACGGTGGGGTTGAAGTGAAATAGGCAGGTGGCCACCAATATCCTCCTGGATCAAAGGTTTCACTACCCTTGCATTATAATCATCCTGGATATATTCTACTTTCATCAATGTGTAGCTAACTTGGCCCTGAAAGTATTTGTGTAACACCATCCTCCCACATTTACCCAGACTAACTGGTCTACCAAGGTAAACATGTGACGAACAATTCCTATGATATGGTTCAACTTCCCAAGTACAATTAAGGAAGTGTAACTGACAAGATAAGACCAATCTGACCTTCCTCAGGAGCTACAAAAACTTCAGGAGACAACCAACCCTTCCAGGTGCCCAACCCCTAAGACAACTTGATGTTTTACTGATCTAGACCCATAGTTTCTCCAATGAAAAGCCATTCATGTGACTGAGACCCACTAGTCACTCCCACAATAAGGCATGTATACGACTGTGGCCCTTTTCAAGCAGTCTTTTGCCAACGACCCTCAATTATGTGCCACTTTTTCTGGGTTAGGAATTAGGGAACTCCCTAGAACTTCATGAAAATTACATAAAATATAATTAAGACCGAGTCAAGGTTAGTAATGAAAACACTTGACCAAGGACTTGATATGACCCTACCAACCATGACATGCATTTCTTCAAACATATCATAAACATGAAATCTACAGGTCATAACAATAGATCTAAGGATAAGGGTCTCATAGTTATTTGAGAATCATTAAGGAGGATTGATATCTCCTCCTAATAACTCAATTGTTATATATTAGGTCATTCATGCATTAATATTTCATCTTCTAACCAAAACATGATGATATCCATACATTGTTAAAAAAATATACATTACAAAGCAATGGAACACATGAAATATATTATAGAAACGTAAACACAGAAAACACATAAAACAAGAGAGACATAGATATACGTGGTTCACCCAATTTGGACTACGTCCATGGAGAAACAGCTAGCCCTTCCTTTTATATTATCCAAAAAACTAAATAGGTACAACCTACAACAGATCCGTTGTAATTCCCTCTTCGCTCTCACACAATCTCCTCTCTCTTTCTCACTCATAATACATATCTACATAGAGGCAATACAATTCCCTCATATATAGCGAGTGGTTACCTTCTAGGGAAAAAACCCTAAATTAAATGTAAATTCTACCATCAGATCTTTTCCTAATGAACCCCCCTCCCCTGGACCCCCCTTGCAATGCAAATATTACTGAACTGGGGTCCAATGCGGTGATACCTATGAATAAAGAAGATAATCAGGATCCACACCCAACAATCTCCCACTTGGAGATTGATTATAGCAACTCCATCGTTGCTTCATTTGCTAGACAATGACTCCACTTTGGACCTTGCTATTTCTCATCTTCTTCATCATACTTGAAGACTAATTGAAACTAAGCAGAATCTGAGTTTCTCCCTGGTTACAACTTTTGTTAACATATCTACAGGATTGTCTAGTCTGCATCTTTTCCAGCGTCAATTGTCCATCTTCCAACACTGACCGTATGAAATGGTACTTGATATGTATATGTTTAGTCTGGGAATGAAATGCAGAGTTCTTTGCAAGATGTATGGCACTCTGGTTGTCACTGTGTAACCTGCCCAATTCCTACTTCTTACCTAACTCAGCCAGAAACCTTTGTAACCAAATCATTTCTTTACTAGCCTATTATAGTAGCAACATACTCTGCTTCCATTGTTGAGAGTGAAACAACACTTTGCAGTTTTGAAACCCAACTGATAGCTGTTTCACCTATAGTAAATACATACCCTGTTGTGCTCCTCCTATTATCTCTATCACCTGCCATATCTGCATCAACATATCCCTATATAACAATGTTTGAACCACCAAAGCATAATGCTTGATTTTTGTACCTCTTAAATACCTGAGAATCCACTTCACCGCCATCCAATGTTCTTTTCTTGGATTCTTCATGTACCTGCTTACAACTCCAACTACATGTGCAATATCAGGCCTTGTGGAAACCATTGCATACATTAAGATTCTAATTGGTGATGCATATAGAACTTTAGACATATAAGCGATTTCTTCCTCAGTCTTGGGACTCATCTCCTTACTTAGTTTGAAATGGCTAGCCAAAGGTATACTAACTGGTTTTGCATTTTGCATATTAAATATTTTCAACACCTTTTCTATGTACTCACTTTGAGACAATGTTAATTTTCGATTCTTCCTATCTCTAGTTATTCTCATACTAAGGATTTGTTTTGCAGCACCCAAATCCTTCATTGCAAATGAGTTCGCCAATTTTCTTTTGAGCAAATTTACTTCCTGCATGTTAGAACCTACAACAAGCATGTCATCTACATACAATAACAATATAATATAGTTGCCATCATATTTCCTTTTGAGATAAACAAAATGATCAGAGTGACATCTAGTATAACCTTGTTCAAACATAAACCTATCAAATTTTAGATACCACTACCTTGGAGCCCTTTTTAAGCCATACAAGCTCTTCTTCAACCTGCACACTAGTTTCTCCTTCCCTTTTACGTCATATCCTTGTGGCTGCTGCATATATATCTCTTCCTCCAAATCCCCATGGAGAAAGGTTGTATTTACATCTAACTGCTCAAGATGTAAATCTTCAGCTACTACTAGACTTAAAATAGTTCCGATTGAAGTCATTTTAAGAATAGGATAAGATATCTCATCAAAATCTATACCTTTTTTATCTGCAAAACCCTTCACCACAAGTCTAGCTTTATACATTTTTCTACCTCCATCTTCTTTATTCAACTTGTAAACCCATTTATTATGCAATGTTGTTTTACCTACAGGCAACCTGACTATGTCCCAAGTCTAGTTATGTGCTAAGGATTCCATCTCTTCTTTCATGGCTTGCTCCCACTTCTTCCTGGTTTCTACCTACACTACTTCTTCATAACATTCTAGTTCACCAGAATCAGTCAACAATACATAATATAATGAAGGAGAGTATCATTCAGGGGGTCTACTTATCCTAGTAGATCTTCTAACACCACTTTCAGGTGTTTGAGGTGCTTGTTGTTGTTTTGGTTGTTGATCATTATGATTTTCAGACACCATCACTTTTTTTGTGATCTTATCAAGCACTCTGTATTCTCTGTTTTCATTTTCCTGTTTCTTTTCCTGTAGTTGATCCTTATACAAAAACATTTCATTGAATATGACATCTCTTATTCTAATGATCTTTTGTTTTTCATAATCATAAAAGTGATAACCAAAATCATTAACACCATATCCAATAAAGGTACATTTCTTTGATTTTGCCTCAAGATTTGTTCTATTTTCTTTATTAATGTGGACAAAGGCTTCACAACCAAAAGTCTTTAAAAATGAATAGTTTACCTTTTTACCTGTCCATGCCTCCTTTGGAATACCACCATACAAGGAAATTGAAGGCCCTTTGTTTATTAGATAAACAACAAAATCTACAACATCTACCCAAAATTGTAAAGCCAATCCTGCATGAAATCTCATGCACCTTGCACACTCCATGATTGTCCTATTCATCCTTTCTGACACACCATTTTCTTGTGGTGTTCCTAGAACTATCTTCTCTCTGTGAATTCCATTCTCTAAACAGTACCGATCAAACTCTTTGCTGCAATATTCACCTCCATTTTCTGATCTAAGACACTTCAACCTTTTTCCTGTTTCATTTTCAACCAAAGCTTTCCATTTCTTGAAATTATCAAATACATCAGATTTATTTCAAATACAATAAATCCAGGTTTTTCTGGTTGCATAATCAATAAAAGTAACATAATAATGAGATCCACCGGGAGATGATACCTTAGAAGTTCCCCATACATTTGCATGCACAAGCTCTAATTTTCGCTCTTCTTTTCTTTCCCAACTATGAGGAATCTGACTCTCTTCAGTTTTCCATAAACACAATTTTCACAGAATTTTAAATCAACATGCTTCAAACCTGGCAACAAATTTCTTGAGTGAAGAATCTGCATCCCCTTCTCACTCATGTGCCCAAGCCTATGATGCCACAATGTCATATCTTCTCCTGTAGAGGTTAAAGCATTAATAAAATTAGAAATACCATTGCATAAATATGCTGTACCAACCTTTTGTCCTTTTGCTATTATCAGGGCTCCTTTAGTGACCTTCTAGGTTTTATCAGTAAAAGTAGTCACATAGCCTTCACCTCCCAACTACCCTGTTGAAATTAGATTTTTCTTCAGATCTAGAACATGACTTACCTCCTTAAATATCCCTTGATTCCCATTCTATTGTTTTATGAAAATTGTACCCATTCTAATGATTTTACAGGGTTTATCATCACCCAATTGAACCTGTCCAAAATATCCTTGAACATAATCATGAAAATGTTTCCTATGAAGTGTGGCATGGAATGAGGCCCCTGAATCTACCACCCAGGCATCAATAATATCTTCTAATGAAAGAATCAAAGCATCTTGCAACAATCACCTATCACATACGCTTCATGATTGTTTTCTTGATGCACGTCTCCTTCTTTTCCCTTCTGAGACTTGCAGTCTTTCTTTTTGTGTCCTTTATTCTTGCATTTCCAGCACATTATCCCTGATGTGGAATTGGATCTACCTTTCCTTGACTTACTGTGATATCGTGGGCTCTTTTCTCTTTCCATTTTTCTTCCCTAGTCTCTACAGTCAAAGACTACCTGATGTCTCACTGAAGCTTTTCCATTGCATTTCCTCACTAAGGAATGCACAGACAATATCATCAAACTTTAAAGTACTAGATCGAGAGACAAAGTTACTAATGGCCATAACTAAACCATTCCAACTTTCTGGAAATGAGTACAGAAATAACAAAGCCCTAACTTTATCATCAAAAGTTACCCCTACAGAATTTAACTGACTGGTAACTGTATTAAATGATCAGCAACAGATCCACCTTCTAACATCTTCATATTAAATAAACGTTTCATAAGAAATACCTTATTTGAGGTCAAGGGTTTTTCATATAGTTTGGCCAATGCTAACATTAAACCTTCTATTGTCATTTCCTTTGAAATATTTAAGGTCATTGATGCCACTAGGCACAGTCATTTGTTCCCATTATGTGTCTTTCATACACGTCGACTTCTTTGTCTTTCTACTCAATGGTTGGTATAGATCATTTTAATACAAATAATCTTCCATCTGCATCTTCCATAACTGGTAGTTTTGGTCATTAATTTTTTCGACCCTAAACCTACCATCTTCTGCCATTGCTCCCACTAGAACTAGGAACCCTTCTCTCCTGCGAGTTTATCAGCGAAATAGACCTTCAGCTCTAATACCAGTTCTTAGAAAATTATATACTACAGAGCAATGGAACACATAAAATATATTGTAGAAATATAAACAAAAAAATCACATAAAATAAGAGAGATATAGATATCCTTGGTTCACCCAATTTGGGCTATGTCCATGGAGAAATAGCCAGTCCTTCCTTTTATATTATGTAGAAAACTAAAGAGATACAACTTATAGCAGATCATTGTAATTCCCTCTTCGCTCTCACACAATCTCCTCTCTCTTTCTTACTCAGAATACATATCTACATATACGCAATACAATTCCCTCATATATAGCGAGGGGTTTCCTTCTAGGGCAAAAAACCCTAAATTAAACATATCTTCTATCGTTAGATCTCTGCCTAATGAACGATCTAGATTGACTACGAAATTACAACATTTTACAAGGAAATTTTACATCTATTGCAGTGCAAATATTACGGGCGCCGTTTTTTCCACATTATGAACTGGTGTCCAATGCGGTGATACCTTTGAATAAAGAAGATAATCAAGATCCACACCCAACATACATCAAGTTTTTCATAAAACATGTTTATAACCAAAAAATAACCAGAGATATATCAATGATGAAAAAATTATTAAATCCACATAATGACAAGCACAATTGCTCATGAAAATACCCAAGGAAAAAGGGCTCTTATTGACATATGCAAATAAAACCAAGTTAGGGACTTCCACGTACCACCTGACCATAGATTGGGTTGAACTAAATATCTCTTTCAACTAGTCACCCCCACACCATATTCCAAGAATGAATGTGGGATCTCATGAAAAAACTCAAACAAAACCAAACTAGGTCTTCCAGAGGCCAAACCACCTCAACCCTCAACCAGTGATTCCACCTCACGGTCAGACATCACTAACCATCACCAGATCAGTCTCTACCCAAACTCTTTAAGGTTGTAGAGCATTTGTTCCAACAAAGGCTTCTAGGACTAGTAGTTCAACCCACAGTTTTTGTCGGGATACATAGCGTTTGTCCAAGTAGGGATTCCAAGACTAATAAATCAACCTGCTAAGGGCTCCAAAGCATTTTTCCAACCAAGGCTTCCAGGATTAGTAACTTAACCCAAGCTATCATAGGGATTCTAGAGTGTTTGTCCAACCAAGGCTCTAGGAACTAATAACTCAACCCATAGCCAAAGGAACATGAGCACCAACCATAAAACAAATATAAAACCCACAACACCATGGCTATCTAGGAAATTGAAAGGCTAGGAAAAACCATTGTCAATCTAGGAATCCTCCATGCCAATGAAAAATCATAACCAAGAAACCACATGCATGTTAAAACTAGCAAGGAAATCATACATGCAACTTGGTACCTACAAGCAAAACCCATTGTAGTTGTTGATCCTGATGTCCTCTTGCACTTTCCTAATTTTTCTTTTCCTCCTTGCTCCAAATTGCAAGTATGCCACACTCCTCCAAGAGTGCTCTAAGAAAACTCTAAGTGTCCAAGAGTATGAGAGAGAGAATAGAAGAGATACCTCCAAGCTAAAACTAAAAAAAATGTTATCACACTGACAAAAAGGTTGTGAATTGATCCTAAGAAGCCTTTTTATCATTGAGGCCTCTTTTTTCTTCATTTTCCATTGTTTTCCTTCATTTTCCTCCTCACATGCAACCTGTGACCTTCCACCTTCCTTTTCTCCTATTTTTCATTATTTTCATAAATAAAATGTTAATAAATGCCTCATGACTTTCCAAAGGCTTTTCCATTTCCTTTGCTAATTTCCGTAGAAATTAATTAATCAAAAGTGATCCCCATCACTATGTGTTTTTCCCAACACTCAACTTGGAATACGTGTCTCATGACCTTGCTTATTATTTTTCCTTTATTAAATTTATTACATGGATTTTTGACCAGGGTTATTATAATATTCATACTTCCATTGAGCTACTTACAAGCCTTCTTTGAATCCTGAAACCTTTGGCGCATGGTAGATGAGGTGGAGACCTTTCAAGATTTCACATGCAGCCAAAGGTAGGTAAGGGTTGCAAGAACAATTATGACATCATGCCTAGAATTCCTTGTCCAAGAACATGGAATGCGGAAGGGCCAAGAACACCTTGGAGTTGGATTAACTCAAGGTCAAGAGGGATAACACCATAAGGCACCTTAAAAATCCATGAATGTTAACACTGAGTTTTGGTATTGATATGGAGTTTTGTTGGACCTCTGAGATAGATCCATGGTCGAAATAGCCAACTTAGGGAAATTATGGTCGGGTCAAGACTTTCTCTTATGATGGTCATAAAGATCCTCATATTATGCATTGATTAAGGCGAGATCAAGGTCCCTTAGTTGAGCCATGGTAGATATTGAAGGCAAGATCAATTCAGCACAAGAGGGAAAGCCTCAAACTTGTAACGAAAATTTGGCAAAACCTTGCACCACTCCAAACCCTTGCCATGGAGACTCTTCATTGGCATGACCTAATTTTTCCTCTAATGCAATTGGATGAGGAAGTGATGACATGGCCCAAAGACACAAACCCAAAAGATTACTTTGGATGATTGTGTGGCGCAACTATGGGATTGACCATGATGATGTCAGTTTGGATGAGCTGGTCTAACACTCCAACCTAGAAGTTCTACAATTGGTCAGAGGTGGACCCTCTTGATAAGTCACTGATGGGCTGATGTGGTGATCGGAGGTTGTTGCATTTGGCAGGGCCTGATATATATATAAGAATGCCAAGTAACATCTCTAGTTGTGAGGCCCTTATGACACGTTGGGAATTCAATTAGAGTTTGGAGGAAAAAAATAAATAAATATGTTTTATCCCATTCCTCTAACAGTATGAGGGGTTGGGTGATGTTGTACATCTATGGTTACAACATATGCTTCTTAATCTATTGTTATCTGCATTTTTTCTTCTCAATTTATTTTCTTGATCCTCCAAGTGTTGGTGTAGCATTGGGTGGAATAAATACCTCTTTGGCTACCCACTTTCAAGCTTTGAAAAGAAAAATGAAATGGATTTAGACCCCCTTAATTTTTACAACATTTGTTGTTACAACATCCATTGTAATGGTCACTGTTTTAGTAGTTTCAATAGTATAATTTGTTATAGCATCATCTTTTACAATAGTTTCAACATTTTCAACAGTAATGGATGTTACAACATCAACTACTACAACATTTTCAGCATATTTAACATTGACATGTTGTTATGGAATCTATTGTTACAACATATACTATTACAATGTCTATTGTTACAACATCTAATTCTCAATTCGTTGTTACCTATGCTTGCGCTTCTCAATTTGCTTTCTTAATCCCCCAAGTGTTGGTGTAGCGTTGGGTGGAAGAAACGCCTCTTTGGCTGCCCACTTTCAAGCTTTGACAAGCAAGATGAAATGGATTGTTTTTACAACATTTGTTATGGCATCTATGGTTACAACATCCATTGTTACATAATTTGTTTCTCAATCCATTGTTACCTATTTTTGTGCTTCTCAATTTTCTTTCTTTATCCCCCAAGTATTGGTGTAGTGCTATGTGGTAGAAACACCTCTTTGGATGCCCACTTTCAATATTTGACAACAAGATGAAATCGCTTTCTACCCCCTCAATTGTTACATCTATTGTTACATCCGTTATTACAACATTTGATGTTACACCATGCACACTAATGCTCACTGTTTTAGTAGTTTCAATAGTAGAAGTTGCTATATAATCAACTTTTACAACAATTTCAACATTTTTAAATCATTTTCAGTAGATTTGACATTGACATGTTGTTATGGCATCTGTTGTTACAACGTCTACTATTACAACATCATTTGTTACAATATTTTCTTCTCAATCCGATGTTACCCATGTTTGTGCTTCTTAATTTGTTTTCTTGATCCCCCAAGTGCTAGTGTAGTGTTTGGTGGCAGAAACACCTCTTTGGCTGCCCACTTTCAAGCTCTATGAAGCAAGATGAAATGGCGTGTTGTTAAAATTTCTGTTGTTACAACATCTTAGTTGTAACTTATTTGAAATTTTTTTATCGTATGTGCACTTTAATATGATGTAATATGATTATTGGTTCATTTCATATGTTGTAATATTAGATATATAAAAAAGAAATTAATTATTGCATGAAATAAATAATAACTTTTCATTGTAATTTTTTTTTTTACAGAACAAGGATCTTCTAAAATATTTGAATGATTCTCATCACATATATAAGATCCAAATCATGTTGGCTCCAATCTTGAGGTGGCAGATGATGCTCATGATGACACATATACAGATGACAATGAGGCCAATGTCGATACAAAAGATGATGAAGATGATGATGATGATGATGATGATGATGATGATGATGATGATGATGAGGTAGTTGTTGGTAAAAAATAGTGACATTCATTATCATATAGACTACATCATGGATCATTCTTGATATATTTTTATGATGTTGATTTTCATGGTTACTATGATATGTATCATTTTCATGGCCTCCTATACCATATTATTGAGTTTTATCTTTTTGACATGTATCATTTTGACTTATATCATTTATACATGACATATCATATTGACTTGTTGATGAGCCTAAGTATTGCAGCAAGAATGTTGCAACTCCCAAGGCTACTAGCTTTACTTATCAACCTAGGGTTCATACAAACTTGGAGGTGATAGTGTTATATGCACAAGTAGAAGAGAAGGCACTTCCTGTTGTCACTACTCATCTGAAAAGAGACCCTAAGGGTTCCAAGCCAAACTTCTATAGGGTCAGAAGAGGCTTGATTTTGATGGAAGAAGAGAAAATCTATTCTAAGGGAGAGGTACTCTACTACAACAATGAAGAAAACAACTTGTAATGCTAACTCACACCTAACCCTAGCTAACCAATTAAACAACTATGCTAAGAAAAATTACTAGATCAATCACTAATCTGATGCTAATTCTCTAAGTTACAGAAGTAAAAGCATCAAAACTAGACTAAGGGGTAAGCAAAGGAAACTAAGCTAAGTCTGTGTTTAAGTGGAAAAGTATTCGGAGATCAAAATTGGTCAAAATAGGACATAATGAGCAACAATGCATGAGAGTCATTGGATCAGGTGGGTGAAAGGTAAATGAATGAATGAGATAGGATCGCATGAGGGTATATAGATAGATGGGTGAACAGGGTTAACTAAGAGGATGAATGCTGGAGATTATGTCACGGCGATTGAGTGAATAGATGAGCGAACAAGGTTAACAGGAGATGGATGGCTGAGATTAGATCGTGGAGGCTAAGTCAAGAGATGGATAGATAGGATTAATCAGCAGATGAATGGTGGATATTAGATCATGGGTAAAATAAATGATAGCGGGTTTGCGGAGGTGGTAAGCTGTATTTCACGTGCCCTCAAAACCATAAGCTGTATTTTGAGATTTCACATGATTAGCCTTACCGAGCGATACGTAGCATGAGAAAACCACTTTTCTCGTGTGCTCTTGACCGAATAACGTTCGTGCAAGTGTCCGCACAAGATTGCGCGACAACCGTTGGATCAGGCGGGGTTGATCGATGATGGAGATTGGCCAAGCTAGTTGGCAATCGGGTGAAGTGACAATCATCGGATCAAGAGATAGGTCGATGAAGGAGATTAAAGTGGGAGAAGAAAACATGTGAAATGACAGAGCGGGTTTAGAGGGCGATAAGTTGTTTATCGCACACCCTCAAAGCTGTAAGGAGTTTTCTAAAATTTTACGCAATTAGCGTCCCCACGCAACACGTAGCATGGGGAAACCACTCTTATCATGTGCCCTCGGGCAGATAATGATCGGACAGAAATCCACGCGATATCGTGCAATAGCCGTCAGATCTAGTGAGGCAGATCAACGATGGAGATTTGACCGAGCAGGTGCGCGATAGCTGTTGGATCAAACAAGGCAGATCGATGGTGGGAATTTAAAGTGCATAAAATTAGCGTTGAAAATGAATTGGGTAGTGATTGGTTGGGTTTTGCTGTGTAAGGCAATCTACAGGTAAAAACTGATTACAATATGAATTAACAGCTTCCGCTTAAGCATTTCATGCCGAAGGAGAATGGGAGTAGAAGTGAGGTCGCGAAACTTGTGGACAACCTTATGAATCTTCTCTTTGCGAACCTACTAGTTGAAAGAAAGCATAAATTATCTACTCTGCACTACTGTAATGTGACTACAACTATTTAAGAAAATGAACAGTTAAATAATAAACCTTTGCAATGGAAATGCAGCTACTTAAACAAATAACTAGTTAAACCATGAATCATCTACTCTATACTGTGGTGATGCAAATGCAACTACTTAAGAAAATAAACAACTAAACCATGAAGCTATGCTAGTGTTGTAATGGAAATGAACTACTCAATAAAATGAACATGAAACAAGAATCCATGCTAGCATAACAATACAATAAAGAAGAGCTTCAGCTAGTAGGGTCGAGCCCCAACCCAAGATCTTTAGCCCTCTGAGTTAACTTAGTGCTGGCTCAAAACAAAAATCATCTTCATTATAAATCAAAAACTGTTACAAGACTTGCATCTTGAAAATAAAGTGGAGTTCTACAGTGAGAAGTTTGAATTCTTGCTAACTCTTGGTAACTAAAAAACCTGAGGTCCTATGCCTCTCTACTCATCTCCAACTCTGCTCATCTCATAAACAAAATATAATCAAAAGTATGCAATAAGTTGTGAGAATAGTTGGTTTAACTAAGCTAGGAGGTGAATTGAGGTCAATTAAGGCCCATATAATTACTCAATGATGAGGCTCATCATCACCCCCCTACTGAAATTGTTTCTCATCCCCTAAGCAACTCAGTGGCTTTGGTATCCTCTTTGACATCTCATGCTTCTGTTGTGGTCTCTACTTCTTTTTTATCGAATCCTTCTTTCCTTTCTACTTCTTCCCACTGATATTCTCTGATCTTTAAGCTATGTGGTATGTTTTCCATTTCCTTATGCAGACATGCATATTATCATTTCTTAGCAGCCTAAACATGTCCTCAAAATGTGAAATTTATTGCACTTGAGAAACAAGATATCGAGGTTCCAGCTGAGCATTATTTACAATTAGATTATGGGTGTTGATTAGGGACATGGGATTTGATTGTTCAACTACTTCCTTATCCCTGAAGCCACTTAGCTCTTTTGTTTCTTGCTGCTCTTTCTTGTTTTGAAATGTAGAGGGATTTGCCTCCTTATTTTCCTTTTTTACTTGACTGGTGTGTTGAGAGCAATGATGGCAGCTGCTTCCTTCTACTCAGGGACCTATGGAGACACCCTAGGTGACTCCTCCTTTTATTCTTCCCTTTCCATTTCAATGCCTTCTTCCTCTCTATTTTTTTTTTCTCATCTCTATCAGTTTCTTGCTTTGTTTCCTCCTTTGTTTCAATGCCTTATTTCTCTTATGTTTCAACATCATCCTCCGTATTAGTTCCTTCTTCACCCATCTCATCCCCATATAGCTCTGTATCTTCCTCTTCTTGTTTTTCCTCCTCCTTACTGACAAAAGGACTAACATCATAGATGAGGGTTTTGATGTTATCCTTTGCTGGTAAGTCTTTGAAGACTGACCATGTTATAGGGATCTTGAGGTTTTGGAGGGCATCCTCAAAGAGGATTTTGGTCAACCCATGGTGAAATAACTATTGGGAATTTCCTGTCTTTTCTTTTCTATTGGATTCCATGAGTGATTGCATCAGAAAATGGGGTATGCTGAGTCTTTGGTGAACTGGTGTTTCTACCCCAAATCTTAATTCTTCAAGCTCTCTATAATGGTAGCCATAAACGACACTTTATCTACCCTCACATGAGATATACTTGATGAGAATCTTGCTTGTGAGGCTTGAGGAGGAAATAGAAAATTCTTTGGAAAAAAAACAGAGTTTCCTGTGTATGTAATCCACTCACTTTCTAAAGGAAACAAGCCTCCTTTTTACTTAGAAACCAACTACCTCTTAACCTTTACAACTTTTGATCAAATGATGCATATGAGTGAGTGAGTATGATAATTACCTGTGGCCTTAATGGCATGCTCCAGTTGTCAAAGATCAGAGATGTTGCTAATGATCATTCTTCTTCCTCCTTTGTTGTCTGCTGATGGTTTCTTGACTGCATATCTGATGTTGTTGAATGGCAAAGGGAGTAGGAGTGTGTGTGGATGTAGGAATGGTGGTAATGGATGAGGTGAGGGGTTAAATCATGTCTGGAATGAATTTTGGGGATCTAACCAATGTACCAGTCAGGGGATCCTGTAGGAAACACAATTTTCACCTGAATTGGAGCAATGAAGTGAAAAATAATGGAATTTATGGAGGAATGCATGGTAAGGAGTGGAGGATATGAACATGTGTGAAAGGGCTCCCTTTGGATCTTCTCTTTGCTCCTTGATTGTCTTTCTCATCCTCCTGCAAATAATAATTATGTTTTTTTCTCTTATTATTATATATATTTTTATTTTTTTTTAAAACACCTAGGCTGCCTCAGAGAGGTTTTCACCAAGATATCTTCTTTTTCTTTCCATTTTTCTCATCCTTGGGCCACCTCATGGAGGTTTTCAACCCAAAGATGGGACTCAGGTGCCTCATGGAGGTTTTCACCTGAATCCTTATTCCGTTTTCTTTCTTTTTCAATGACCTGATGAGGGAGGAGTTGGAACTTGCTCCACCATCATCATTGTCTTATTGATATCGTCAATGAACTCTTGTTTAGGTAAAGGCCTCTTGTACATTTTCAATCTGTGTCCATTAACTAGTAATGGAATTGCTTCTTCATCTATAGTTTTGATCTGCACTGAACCATTGTCATGGCATCTTTCCACCAAATAAGGTTTGAGCCATCTTGTCCTTAGCTTGCCCTTGAAGTCTTTATACCTGGAGTCATATAAAAATGCCAAGTCTCTTTCTTGAAATTGCTTCTCCTTAATATGCTTGTCATGCTAGATTTTTCTCTAAATCTGAATTATCTTTGTATGGAGGAGGGCTACATTCTGAATTCATCCAAGCCATTCATATGGAACATTCTTTCTTTTTGTGCATGACTGAGATCCAAATATAGTTAGGTTGCCATCCTCAATGTATTATATTCAAATTTAATGGAAATCAAATCCTTTTTCCCATAGACCAGCTCATAGGGTGTAAATCAAGTGGTGGCCTTCCATGTCGTATTATAGGCCCATGTGGCCTCAACTAGTCTTTTTGCCCAATCCTTTCTACTTCTGTTCATTACCTTGGTTAGGATTTTCTCTAGTGATCTGTTGGTCACCTCCACTTGCCCATTAGCTTGTGGATGATAAGGAATGGAGGTCCTATGCTTGATTTTGTGATGCTTGAGCAGTTCTTCAATCATGCTGGAGGTAAACTGGTTTCCTTGGTTTGTAACTAGCTCTCTAGGGTACCAAAATCTGTAGAATATATTCTTCCTTGGGAACTCAGCCACCTTCTCTTCTGTTGATGCCTTAATTGCCTTGGTTTGAACCCACTTAGTTAAGTAATCATTGCACACAATAATGTGTTTCTTTTTCTTTGAAGGAGGATTGATAGGCCCAATGAAGTCCATGCCCCACTTGTTAAATGGATCGAAAGTCACTTGAGATTGTAGGGGAATTTCATCTCTTGGAGTAGGCTTTCCCATCCTTTGGAACAAATCACACTTACTAATGTACTTTTTCACATCCTGATGAAGAGTAGGCCAATAATAGCCTGCTTCCATCACTTTGAATGTTGTCCTCTTTGCTACAAAGTGACCTCCACAAGGCCCATCATGACAGGTCAGAAGGATTTCAAAAAATTCATCTTCCCTGACGCACCTTCTCAAGATCTAATCTGGGCCAAGTTTGAACATATTGCCCCCAATCTAGTTGAAGGGGGCACTTTTCCTTATTATCTTGCTCTTTTCTCTAGAGGGTAGGTTTGGTGGAAACTGTGCTGATACCAAATAGTTTGCTATATTAGCAAACCATGGGGAGAGCACTGAAATAGAAAACAAATTCTCATGTGGTAACCAATCATTCACCATTATTTCTTCACATGTAGGAAAATTCATCCCAGATAGAAATTCAACAACAACATTCTCCTTACCAGGCTTATCAACAATAGTAAGATCAATCTATTGTAATAGAATTAACCATCTTACGATTCTAGCATTTACATCTAGTTTGTTCATTAAATATTTAATTGCAACATGATTAGTATGCACAAATGTCTGATAGCCTGTAATGTAATTCCTAAACTTGTTCAATGAATGCACAACAGCTAGGAGTTAATTTCTAGTCACAGTATAATTTAACTCAACCTTTGACATGTTTTTACTGGTAAAATATATGGCGTAGGTGTTATAGATATTTTTGGGCACTGCAACCCCAATCATAAATGTCCATAAATTGAGGGATCCTAAGTCCCTAAAAGTGTTGCTTCACTACCTAAAGGAACAAGGTCAGCTAATTACATCATCTCCTAGAAGTTCTCCACAGAAAACTGCTCAGAAATGGTCAAAACTGGACCATAGTGAATGCCTAGTGCAGAGGGTACGATGCATATCACCTTTCCAGTGTAACGGGTGTGATGCATACTAGATGGACCCTCTGTAGGGTGCAATGGGCGAGAATGGACAAATGGAAGAAACAATTTGCGAGGTGGAAGACCATAGAATCTTCCAGAAACTTCCCCTCTGACACTTGCCTCTCTGATTTCGACCAGGGATGAGTAAGAGATCATCAATCTCCAAGTGGAATCAAGAACTATCAGAGAGAGGACACTAATCAAAATCCCAGAAGCTGGCTCACCCCCCTATAATCATCTATATATGGATTCCTCATCACAGAGATCCAGAGGCTGGAATCTTGTATCTTGTAGAGAAGTGTTGTTGGTTTTCTGGTGTAACATCATAGTGTTGGGTGATCTAAACTTTAATTGAGGTGAAGAAGGGCTTTGTTGTTGGAGGATGATGCTGGGTCAGAAAAATTGGTTGTAATCCTTTTGCTATTCTTGATATTAATAAAGCTATTCAAGTTTTCCTCCACATTCATGTATGTTTGATTGTATATGAATTTGTGTGGTTAATACATATCTGGTCCTATGTTGTTTATGAATATAGATCTCTGTTCTTCGATAGTATTATGCTGCTTTGATTCCAAAGGTGCTCTCTGAAGCTGTGTAGACAAAGAAGGAGCGGCAAAGATCTATTGAGAAGGAGAGGAACCGAGCAAGGAACCAAGTGCAAGACAAAGGTTGGTGTCCTCTGTTCCCCTCTTGTCTATTTTTCATAAAGGAGAATGAAATTAGTTTTAACTTTTTTCTTTCTAAGATAGCTACCAGTCTTAGTGGGAATAGCAGCTCTAAGTGGACACTATTCCCGGTAAAAAAATGGCGACTCCACTGGGGAGCGAATAGATTGTTTGTTAGTCTATTTTTTTTGTTTTATAAACTTACAGACGGAGCCTGAAGTCAAGCCAGCTAGCCTTGAAACTGCATTTGCTATGCAAGTGAAAAGTAGATCAATGCTGCTTCCATCTATCTCTGGGTTTTGTTTATAAATTGAACAATCGATCTGCAAACACTCTAATTGCCCTAAGTGGTGGCTCTAGCAACCTCCTTAGATCAACCCCTGTGATTTATATTTACTGAACATCACTTACTCGGTCCAAATCCCTGAACTGAACTGCAAATTGTGATCAAAGATTGGATAAAAGTCTTGCACTGGTACCATCGCACCCTCCCTTCAAGGCAATTTGTATGCATTGCACTTCCCATGTACAATACGTGCGCTGCATACTGGATTCCCTGTGTGACAGGTGCGATGGTCAGGGAAGGTTAATTTTACCTTTAGACTTTGGTTTTTCTCCACTCTTTTCAGTTCTATTCAGGAGTTTTGTTGTCTGTGGTCAGTATATCTCTATGGAAACACTCTTCTCTTCCATCATTCCGCCTCGTTTGTGCAAAGAACTGTAAGTGTTTTTATGTATTGTGCACCATTTCCAGTTCTCTTTTACAAAGAAGTAGTGTAATCAGATTGTCGTTCCTTGATCTGAAAGTGTCACAAGTGTCATTTTCAGTCATAGAAGAGAATCACATTGTTCTTGATAGTCGATTGTACTGTTACTCTTGTATGTGATTTGAATTAGTAATTTTTCAAGTGTCGAAAACAATTTTCATTTCGAAATCGCAAAGTGTCGTCCTTATCTTCACTTCATTTTGAAAAAGAAATTTGTTAATATTGTCGCTTTGAAAAATAATTCAGATTTTCATTTAACGTTCTTCTTGTCATTCATACATTAAGAAGGCAAGAAACAAATACATGCATGTGCATTTGCACTGAGACTGTTTGGTTTGATTTAGGACAATGCATTTAGCATGTGCTCTGTGCTCTTTGTTGAAAGACCCTCGGTTCTCTTTCCTTAGTAGCTAGGATTTTCATTGCCAAAAGAAGATTAAACATTTGTTTATCATCTTAGACTGCATTTTAGGAATTGTATACACATCACGAGGTGAACTTGAAAGGAAAATTTTTAAACAATATCAACTATAAAAATAAATTTAATGAATCTAAAAACGCTTTGGAACCTAACGCACAACATCTAGAAGTCTAGGCTAGAGACGTATTCCGGGATCGTAAAACCTGGTAACTGATGTTTTCATTGTTGGTTGGGTGATTCCTCCACTTTGAGACGACAAGTGCCAGGTACGGACTTTCGCTGCCTTCACATATCCGTCGAGTATATATTGGGAGACCACAATAGGCTACATCCTTTATCCATAGGAAGCCGTGTCTGCCACCCTATCGATCGCAATGCACTGAACACAGCATTCGGGAAGATTGATTGCTGTACCGTAAAAAGTATTCTACAGTTTTGCTATTGGTTTGGTAATCCCCTCTGCCTAGATTTCCACAGAAGTCTCTTTCGTTCCTTTTTAGACTCCTTAAAAGAAAAGTTCCATCTGAGCACTTGTCACTTCAGGCTCATTAAAAATCGAAGGTGACTAGAGTCATCTTTTGTTTTTTCTCGACTCTTAAAAATTGAAAAAACAGGTTGTGTCAAAGCGTCTAAAATTTATTTTAATCGGAATAACATCACAAGTTTCCTTGTTGGTCTTTAGGTTGAGAAAAATCTAGTCTAACAACCAAGGATTTCCCCTTGGAGGAAATCCTAGTCCTTTCTCCTCTTGGGGAGATGTTGGTGCACCCGATATGGCCACATTGTCACTTCCAGGGTTGGCAATTGGTTTTCCCATATGGCTCTTCTCTACCTCTGTCGTTCAGAATACCGTAATTCCTGAATAGTCAAGTCAGCAACTAGGTGATACTAGAGTTACCCCCCAACCTTCCACTTCATCCATTTCTCCCTCTCCTCCTTCCTCTTCGCTTGATGAAGCTGGTAAAGCTAAAGATCAAGTAACTGAGAAGAAGAAGAAGCAGAAAGAGAAAAAGGAAAAGAAGAAGAAGGAGCCAAAAGCAAAAGGGGGCAACCATGTGTTGTCTAGCGAAAATCCTCACACCGCACCGTCTAAACCTAAATCTCCATGTACCATTTATAAAGGAGATCACTATCATCGAGATTGTCCTTGCATCCCTCAGATCTTAAGGGACTGGTCTCCTCGTTTGCACAATCCGGTGTCGTCAACATCTGATGATCATGTTGAAAGTACACCGTCAACCAATGAAAGTGAAGTATCTGGAAAAAAAAGGAATCACAAATTTCCTTGTAAACTGTGTGAAGGCAATCACGCCGTCCACTATTGTCCCTTCCTAGACGAAGCCAAAAGAGTTTTGGATGACCGTCCTGCTTCACCACTACAGATCCCTCCTGGATATAAGAAACTCTTGCCAAGTCCACCACTAGTTGAAAATTCGACTGACACACCATTGTGGTCGGTCGAAGCATCTATCATTGAAAATGAACCCTCTTAATCCATACCTGACGAAAGTCAAAAGGTTGACGCGACAGTTGACCCGGCCTTGCCTTCAAAGGGATCATCTTCAAGTGATACTGTCACTAAAGAGAAAGAGAACGACACCGTTCAAATTCTCTTTGTAAACACAGGCTCCGATGAACTTGGGAGCAATCTACCCATTCCTTTACCGCAGGAAGGAAGTTCATTAGAGTCATATCCAGCTGTCTATTTTGTCCTACCTCCAAGCAACCCAGTCGTTTCCTTCGATTGGAATCTACTAGGAAGACCCTGTTTACCAGCTAGTGCACCATTCTGAATCATTGTACAATCTTACAGAATGGTCATGGCTGGTACCATTATAGATGAAGGGGCTTCTGTGAGTATCCTTTCCTCAACTGCTTGGAAAGCACTTGGTTCACCATCGCTTCTACCTGAAATGAGAAATCTGATAGGTTTTGACAAAGGAACCAGTCGACCGTTAGGGATCATTCCCAATGTGCCCATTACTTTGAGAAGGAAAATAGTTCACATGAATGTGATGGCAGTCTAAGGACCCCTAGATTATAATCTACTCCTTTGGCATGACTATATTTATTGCATGGGAGCCGTCGTCTCCTCACTCTTTAGAGTAATGTGTTTTCCACATGAAAGCAGAGTGGTCAAGCTCGTAGACCAGCTGTCATTCCCCGGTTCACACATAGAAAATAGTCAAATGCCATCCCTAAATGGTCTTTTCATGTAAGGAATGTCTCATCGATCTCCAGTCCGTCCACCTAATGAGCGCGAGTGATTTGGGAGGATATGGATGAAACCCAGGGGGCATGCACCCTAGCCTGCTTCGGAAGGGAAACTCTAGGTATGAAGTAGGTTTCCGCGGAGGAAAATGACTAGTCCGACACCTATCCTTATAGGAAAAGGGAGTTAGACTAGAATATGATTCCCTCATCAAGGTTAGGAGGTTGGGATTTAGAACCACCCTGGTCTAGATGGGCTAAGCCAGGAAGTGTTTCTATCTACGACGTGGATAGAAACTATCTTGCAAAAGTAAGAGCTTCTATATGGTAACCTGAAAATTTTTCATTATACCTGGGGGCATGCAAACCTTTTTGCATGCAAGCGAAGAGCGACCATTTATGTTTTAAATTTGTAGGTCCTCTAACCCTTTAAACTCGTAGGATTGGTCGTTTCCTAGCTTGCATAAAGAAAGGATCCGGGGCAAAGCTTTAAAAGGTGCAAGCTCCATAAAAAATGGCATCTTAGATGAGATATCCTTATTATATGACTGGCACGAGCAGTTTTAACACAGAATTCAAGCTCGTTAAAAAATAAACATAAGCAATGAGCAAATGTTTCCCCCAGAGTTTAAACTCATTAAAAAATGAACCGATCCCCGGTAAATAACCATTGTGAATGCATTATCATCAGCTTTTGAGCCTTGGTCGTGTTCTCATCATTACCTCCACTCTGTTTCAGCTGATCATTCACCTCCATTTGATTTTTTACCCCTTTCGAGGAACATCTACGAAGAGTGATTCTGTTAGCCATCCTTATGACACTGCCGTGATTGGAAAATTCCAAACCTTACCTGGAATCAGCCGCTACCCGAAATCATCACTCATTCCTCGGAAAACGAGTCTCATTTAAGCTTTTTTCAACTGACTCGTAAAATATGAAAAGGTTGCCGAGCGATTAGCCTCTCTGGCTCGTTAAAGTCATCAGAAGTTCTATCCCTCCTCTAGATTTTAATCTTTTTGGACTTGAGGGATTATTACACAAAAAGATCGAGCGCATGTCTTGTTCGGCTCGTTAAAACTATCGAATATTCGTCCCTTTCGTATTATTTTACGCTTTTTCAGACTTAAGGGATTATATGGCAGAAAAGAATCATTGGAGTTTCCTTTCCATCCCTTTCAGACTCTCTAAAATTGAAAAGGACTGAGTTATCTTTGTCATTAAACTCGTTAAAACCTAATAGCAACAAACTTGTCCAAATGGACGAGAACGAGTTTCACTGTCACTAGGCTCGTTAAAACATAGTGACAGGTTCACCCGAAGGGTGAATTATAGAACAAGCATATGTTATACTCCTCAACCTTGACAAAACTAACTAGGTACTGGTTAGCAATGACTAGGGAAAATTGGGAAGAAAACTTGAAGAAACTTTATTGGTAGCAAGTCGCTCTTGAACATGACACTTTCTCTCCACATCCGAGTCGGGTTGGGTTGTTCCGTTCACTGGTCATATCACCATTGGTCTATCACACCATCCATATTTGGGATTAATGCTACCAATCCATCGTCAGTGTCACTGATATGTTCAAGAGAAGTCGCTCATAGAATTCACCTGTGTCCCATCCGCTGCAATACATTCACGCTCTTTCATGACCGCCACCTTGAACCCTGTATCATCATATTGTTTTCACCTCCAAAATCATGTTCTCTGTTCCATGTCGTAGATGTGGAATTCATTAAGGCCCTCCTACGATGGGTCGCTTCTTGTCGACATCAGCTCATTATCCAAGAAGTTGACTTAGGAACAACCCCTTTCAGTACTTTGAAGCTTGCATGCCTCAATGGCAAGTTTCTCACTTTCAGCGAGAGGTTTACATCAATGACCTTCAACTGGAAGATTTTACGTGGTGTTCGATGCCAAGTCCCTTTTTCACACCACATGAGTTGTATTGTAGTACCTTGAGGATCATTGACATTATTGGTGACTCCTCTCATGCCTGTTAACAACTTACATCATTGGCTGGTAATCAGGCGATGTCTTTCCATGTTCGACTCCAAAACATTTTTCACATGGATTGGCTTGTACTCCGAGTGAAGATGGAATGAGTTTTGAAGACCCTGAATCTAGTTTCATCCATCTGGGCTGCGATATATTCAGGAATATAAAGACATAAAATTTACATCATTGCCGAACAGACGATCATCCAAATCAAAGGATGATGACTCCATCCGAATCATCAGTCTGCTACACAGACGGTTGTCTGTCCTATGTACATGAAAGTTAATTTATAAAGTTGAGCATGGGAATGCCCACCTCAGCTAGATCGTGAAAAATATTATGAAGATAATGTATTGTATTGTATCTTATTACAGGTCGCCTCCTAGCTCGAAAAAACTTTAGATCCTCATGGTAAAGCATTTCACTTGACATCAAAAGATTAACGACCTCATGCTTTAGGGGGCAACTGTTATAGACATTTTTGGGCACCACAACCCCAATCATAAATGTCCATAAACTAAGGGCTCCTAAGTCCCTATAATTGTTGCTTCACTACCTAAAGGAACAAGGTCAGTTGATTATATCATCTCCCAGAAGTTCTCCACAGAAAACTGCTCAGAAATGGTCAAAACTAGACCATACTGAATGCCCAGTTCAGAGGGTGCGATGCATATCACCTTCCCAGTGTAAAGGGTGCGATGCATATTGGATGGCCCCTCTGTAGGGTGCGATGGGTGAGAATGGAAAAATGGCAGAAAAAGTTTGCGAGGTGGAAGATCATAGAATCTTCCATAAAGTTCCCCTCTGACACTTGCCTCTCTGATTTCGACCAGGGATGAGTAAGAGATCATCAATCTCTAAGTGGAATCAAGAACTATCAGAGAGGACACTAATAAAATTCCATAAGCTGACTCACCCCCCTACAATCATCTATATATGGATCCCTCATCAAAGAGATCCAGAGGCTGGAATCTTGTATCTTGTAGAGAAGTGTTGTTGGTTTTTTTGGTGTAACTTCATAGTGTTGGGTGATCAAGCTTTACTTGGGGTGAAGAAAAGGGCTTTCTTTCGGAGGATGTGCTGGGTCAGAACAATTGTTGTAATCCTCTGCTATTCTTGATATTAAAGCTATTCAAGTTTTCCTCCACATTCATGTATGTTTGATTGTATATGCATTTGTGTGGTTAATACATATCTAGTCCTGTGTTGTTTATGAATATAGATCTCTATTCTTCGATAGTATTATGCTGCTTTGATTCCACATGTGCTCTCTGAAGCTGTGTAGACGAAGAAGGAGTGGCAAATATCTATCGAGAAGGATAGGAACCGAGCAAGGAACCAAGTGCAAGACAAAGGTTGGTGTCCTATGTTCCCCTCTTTTCTATTTTTCATAAAGGAGAACGAAAGTAGTTTTAACTTGTTTGTTTCTAAGATAGCTACCAGTCTTAGTGGGAATTGCAGCTCTAAGTGGACACTATTCCCGATAATAGTAGGGCAATTTCTCCTCTACTTGACCTAAGTCTACTCCTATGTATTTGTGTTAGGCATTAGCATGAATATGAAAAGGGAGGGCCCAGTTTGGGCCTCTGAGAATTGGTGCAGTGGTTAACTTCCCCTTTAGAATGTTTAAGGCCTCTTAACAGCTCTTTAACCATATAAATTCAGAATCTTTGGCCAACAACCCAAAAAAAGGAGAGGCCAACTTGTTGAAGTCCTTTAACCTTCTGTAGTATCCAACTAATCCTAAGAAACTCCTGACATCTTTCTGCTTTTGTGGAGGTGGGACCCTTTGGATGATGACTATTTGTTTGGGTCCACCTACAATCCTCGTTGAGATATGGAATGACCTAGCACAGTCCCTTCAATCATTAAGAATTCACATTTTTCTGGACTGAGAGACAGGTTCATTTCAATTCATTTGCATAATACTTTGCCTAGGTTAGTTAGGGCTTCTTGAAAATCATAGCCATAAGGTGTAAAATCATCCATATAGATCTCTACAACATCATATACTAATTCAGCAAAAATACTCAAGACTGCTCTCTGGAAAGTGGCAAGAGAATTGAATAAGCAAAAAGGAAGGACCCTATAGGCAAAATTACCCCAAGGGCAGGTGAATGCGGTTTTATCATGGTCTTCTGGGCAGATTTGGATTTGGTTGTACCCATTGAATCCATCTAGGAAAGAAAAGAACTTCTTCCTTGCGAGGCCATCTAGCACTTGGTTAATGAAGGGGAGGTGAAAATGATCCTTCTTTGTGGCTTTGTTCAACTCCCTATAATCAACATAAATCCTTCACTTACCATTCTTCTTCGGAACTAACACTAAAGGAGAGACCCACTCACTGTTAGAGATAGGGTAAATGAACCCTTCATCTAACAATTTTTGCAGTTCTTCTTTGACTATGTCTTTAAGGGTTGGATTCATTCTCCTTTGTGGTTTCCTAACTGGCTTGCAACCTTCCTTAATGTATATGTGGTGAGTACACATTGAGGGGTGTACTCCCTTCATTTCCTTGTAGCTCCTAGCGAAGGCTTCTAGGTTTTCTTTCAACATATTTCATAGATTTTCCTCTTCAAGAGCAGACATAGATGGGTTGATTTGCAAATTTTTCTCTGGGCCAAATTCTATGGTTTTGACTCAGAGTGGGTTTGATTTGGCCAAGAATAAGCTAATTTGATGATTTTTCAGTGTTTCCTTTACTTATTCTTCTAATGGTAATGAACTAGAAGTTGGACTTTGGAGCAGGTGTTCAATTAAGTCATCCTCCTCTTGTTGTCCTCCTCCTATGATTGCTTCCAAAGCATAAATTTGGGAAAAATAAAGCTCATCTTCTTCCTCCTCCTCCAACCATAAAGGTAAATCATGTTCTAGGGAGGGTTGAGCAAGAGGGTATAAGACTAACTATTTGGACATATGCCTGTTCTTGATGGTCATATTCCCAGCTCTGCAGCTATTGTAGGTAGTAGTTGTGGCCAACCATGGCCTCCCAAGGATGAGAGGGTAACCAGTAAGCTTAGCCTTAGGCTGGAGAACTATGAAATCTGTAGGGTACTCCCAGGAGTCAATGGAGACCATCACATCCTCCACAATTCCCTCAGGGGTGACTGTGGAACGGTCTACAAGTTGCAAAACTATTGTGGTCTTCCTTAATGACCCTTGGAGGTTAAGCTTGAGAATGGTGTCCTTGGTCATCACAGTAATGGAAGCCCCAAGATCAGTCAGAGTGTGTGGGACAATGGTGCCATTGATGTGCACATCTACTACAAGGCTTCTAGGGTCTAAGTATTTTGGACATGTTACCTACCTTGGCATTAAGTCAGATAACTGCCCATGACATTAATGGTAGGGGCATCCCTTTTTATTCTTCCTGGATTCTTGAAGCACTTCTCCCTAATCAACTTATTGTAGATAGGAACATCTTTGATTGCCTAGAGAAGGGGGAGCTTTACACATAGATTCTTCAATTCTCCTAGAAGTTTAGTTTCTTCTGGGGTAGGCTGGAATGGTTGGGCTAACCTTTCAAGAAAGGGTGGATTTGCTTTAAGGTTGCTTTCCTCTCTTTCTTCCTCAACCTCCCTATATGGAGAGGGAGGTTGGTTATCTGGGAGAATTTTCCTAGATATTAGTTTGATCTCTTGGATTTCTACATCATAAGCTGGGTATGATGTCTCTCCATTGTATCCTTGTTGAGCTTGCCTATTTTTTGGGTTTGGATTTGGCTAGGAAGGAATTTGGGGTTGCTTAGGTGGAGTAGAGTGCAAGAGTTGTGGTTGGGTAGGGGGTGGAGGCAATAGGGCTGGAACATTGTTGAATTGGGGCCTCCACCCCTAGGGTGGGGTATTCCACTGATGTTGTGGCTGAATGTAAGGTTGAAATGACTGGCTGGCTAGCTAGGAATGATACTAAGGTGCATAGGACCAAGGAGGGGGTGTAGACCAGGAAGGATGAGTAGGGGGTCCCTAAGAAGGTATAGCTATGGTTTGGTTGGGTCTATAATATGCATGGGATGATCCTTACATACCCTGATGGTATGGTCTAGGCCCAAGAGGTCTCCTTTGGTTGATAGAGCAAAGTTTCTTAGTGACCCCTTAAACTCCTTGATATACATCTTTGGGTCCAGGTAAAGAAGGGAAATTGTCTATGGAGTGGTTTTCTCCATAGACTCAGCAAATCTCAATAGAATTCAATGGGCATTCATTCCTAGGATGCCTCTTGGTGCATCTAGGACAAAATATAGCCAAGGCTCTCTCTGCTTCCTCTTGCTTCCTTTTTATATTCATGGTATCCATTTGTAAGGCAAGGCTTTGTAACATCTCACTTTTGAAGTCCTCCAACATATTTCCAATTTCACCCTTGATGAATGAGTTGGAAGATGATGTACTGGACATAGGTTGACTACTCCTACCCTTTTTCCTGGTTGCCCTAGAATGGTTTCTAAAGGAAATCTTGATATCCTCATAGGGTAGTTGGTAGATATCTTCTCCTATTAACAAATGCAAGGTATCTAGGATATCCTCCCTTTCTCCTCTAAGTAGGACCAAATTCAATGACTCAGGGTCAAGTGTGCACCTGACCCTTTTGTAATTGAGATGGAATCTTTCTTCATAGTATTCCAAGGATTCATCTTGGCCTATAGTCATCCTAAAAATATCTTCTTTAGTGTCCTTTGACCTACAATAGTCCCTATATTTGTTGTCAAAGGCCTACTGCATCTGAGCCCAAGTTATGATGTTATCTCCAAGTAAACCCATGAACCAGTGCAATGTTGCCTCCTTGAGGGTAGATGGAAACAATTTTAACATTTGCTCATCCTATGTATAGTCATAGGTTCGGCATATAATAGCAAGCTCAAATAGGAAAGTGTCAGGGTCCTCTATGGTCAAGCCATGGAATTGAGGTAGAGAAGAGGGGCTTATATTCTTCATTTTAGTGTCCCCATTGGTTTCCCTAATGGGGAAGGTAACCTCAATTCTCTCTCTATCCCCTATGCCATCCTGGTTTTTAACCATTGGTTCAGTAGGAACGGGTTCTTCCTCTTCTTCTTCCCCTATAGGTTCTTCAAATATGCCAAGTTTCTCACCTAAAGGTTCTTCCAATTCACAGTCATCGAAGAAGAGAGAAGGTTGACTGTTGGATGTAGTGGCGGTATTTGGCAAGAATTTTCCTGAATTATCCCTATTCCTATGAGGCATGAAAGGAAATGTTTTTAGGTTGGTTTTTGTAAGATTTTCTTTAAAGATGGAAAGTACTCTGCAATAAGGAAATTTCTGATTAAATGAAAAACTACTAACAGAATGGAAACTACTTGCAGAATGAAATTGTTGATTGAATGGAAAGACTTCTGACAAAAAGAAAACTACTTGCAGAATGAAATTGCTTAATTGAATGAAAAACTACCAATGAAAAGGAAAATACTTTCTAAATTGAAATTGTTGATTGCAGAATGGAAAGGAAAGTAGATAAAGGACAAATGGAAGGAAGAAACTAGATTACTTTTGTAGAAATAAACTAATGGAAGAAAATTGGAGACTAGAAGTAGAAGAGAAGAAAATTAGTGACTAGAAATAGAAGAAGGAGTAGTAATTCACATCCCACTCTAATACCTCCCTGGCAACGACACCAAAAAGTGACGAGCCTAGGTATTATAGCAAGAACGTTGCAACTTCCAGGCTACCAGCTTTACTTATCAACCTAGGCTTCGTACAAACTTGAAGATGACAATTCTATATGCACAAGTAGAAGTGAAGGTGCTGCCTGTTGTCACTACGCATCTGGTAAGAGAACCAAAGGGTTCCAAGCCAGAATTCTATAGGGTCAGAAGAAGCTTGATTATGATGGAAGAAGAGAAAATCTATTCTGAGGGAGAGCTACTCTACTGCAGTAATGAAGAAAACAACTTGTAATGCTAACTCACCCCAGACCCTAGCTAACTAATTAAACAACTATGCTAAGTAGAATTACTAGATCAATCACTAATATGATGCTATTTCTCTAAGTTACAATAGTAAAAGCATCAAAACTAGACTAAGGGGTAAGCAAAGGAAACTAAGCTAAGTCTGTGTTTAAGCGGAAGAGCAGACGGAGATAAAAATTGGTCAAAAGAGGACATAATTAGCAACATTGCATAAGAGTCATTGGATCAGGCGGGTGAAAGGCAAATGAACGACTGAGATAGGATCACAGGAGGGTACATAAATAGATCGGCGAACAGGGTTAACTAACAGGGTGAACAGTGGAGATTATGTGGCAGTGGTTGAGTGAATGGATGAACGAATAGGGTTACCAGGAGATGGATGACTGAGACTATATCATTGAGGCTAAGTCAAGAGATGGTCGGACAATATTAATCGGTAGATGGATGGTGGAGATTAGATCACGAGCAAAAGAAACGTGCAGAAATGGTAGCAGGTTTGTGGAGGTGGTAAGTTGTATTTCGCATGCCCTCAAAACCATAAGCTATATTTTGAGATTTCACGCGATTAGCCTTACCGAGTGACATGTAGCACGAGAAAACCACTTTTCTTGCATGCTCTTGGCCAAATAACGGTCATGCAAGTGTCTGCGCGAGATTGCGCGACAACTGTTGGATCAGGCAAGGTTGATCATTGATGGAGATTGGACAAGCTAGCTGGCGATCGGGTGAAGTGACAGTCGTCAGATCAAGAGACAGATCGATGGCAGAGATTAAATCAAGAGAAGAAAATGTGTAGAAATGACAGAGCGGGTTTAGCGGGCAGTAAGTTGTTTATCACGCGCCCTCAAATCTGTAAGCATATTTCTAAAATTTTACACAATTAGCCTCCCCAGGCAACACATAGCACGAGGAAACCACTCTTATCGCATGCCCTCAAGCAGATAACGATCAGACAAAAATCCATGTGATATCACACGATAGTCGTTAGATCTGGCGAGGCAGATCAACTGTGGATATTTGACTGAGCTAGTTGGCGAGTGGGTGCATGATAGCTGTCAGATCAAGTAAGGAAGATCAATGGTGGGGATTTAAAGCGCATAAATTCAGCGTTGAATGTGAATTGGGTGGTGATTGGTCGGGTTTTTCTATGTAAGGAAATCTATGTGTAAAAATTGATTACAATGTGAATTAACAGCTTTTGCTCAAGCATTTCATGCTGAAGGTGAATGGGCATATGAGTGAGGTCTTAGATAGAGGGTGAAGGAATAGATGACCAGGAAATGAATGAATGACCATGAAATGAACCATGTAACTACATCAAACAACAAACTCCATGCAAAACTAAAACTCTGTGTTTTTGGGGTTGCTGCAGGGTTTCTTCCTCACGTCATGGTCGCAGAGGGAGGAGGTGAGGTCGAGACACCTGTGGACAACCCTATGAATCTGCTCTTTGCTAACCTGCTAATTGGATGAAAGCATAAATGATCTAATCTCACTACTATAATGTGACTGCAACTATTTAATCAAATGAATAGTTAAACAATAAACCTCTGTAATGGAAATGCAACTACTTAAACAAATAACCAGTTAAACCATGAATCATCTACTCTATACTATGGTGATGCAAATGCAACTACTTGAGCAAATGAATAGGAAATAGGAATCTATGCTAGCATAACAATAAAATAAATAGGAGCTTCTACTACTAGGGTCGGGCCCTAACCCAAGAGATTTAGCCCTCTGAGTTAACACAATGCTTACTCAAAACAAAACTCATCTTCATTATAAATAAAAAATTGTTACAAGACAGCTTGAAAACAAAGTGGAGTTCTACAGTGAGAAGTCTGAATTCTTGCTAACTCTTGGTAACTAAAAAAATGAGATCCTAAGCCTCTCTACTTATACATCTGAAGTCTCTAATGACTTCCTTCAAAATTAGGAAGGCACATCTCCCAATTCAATGATAAACTCATGCTTTCCCTTTCACTAGCTTGGTTTCCTTCTAGTAGGGAGGCTTGGCTCCCAACTCAAGATAAACTCATACTTTCACTTGCTTTGATTCCTGCTAGTACGCATGATTTGGCTGTTTGCACCTTCACTTGCTTGGTTGCCTTCTAGAAGGGGGGTTGTTTGTACTTTCAGTTGATGGAGGGATATTTGAATGGAGGGGCAATAAATGAGGAGGATTTACCTCCTGTAATACCTCTCCCTTGTCCCATTCAAGTTTTTACCAAGTTCTTTACCATAGTTCCTTGATTTTATATTTTATCCCTGCATTTTCCTTGCTTTTATCCTTTATTCCTGCATTACATGCACATTAGACCACAAAGCAAAATATCCAACTCTACTCATCTCATAAACAAAATATAATAAAAAGTATGCAATAAGTTGTGAGAATAGTTGGTTTGACTAATATAGGAGGTGAATTAAGGTGAATTAAGGCCCATATAATTACTCAATGATGAGGCTCATCACTTGTATCATTTTGTCTCACATCATTTACCATTTTTATTTATATCATTTATATATGATGTATCATTTTGACTTATGTCTATTGTTGGACATGCATCATTTTCAGATGTTATTGTTGTATAAAAGGAACATGTATATTTATATTAATCAAAATGGAATATGGCCAGTTCCATTACATTCAAAAGCATGAAAATTTCGAAAGTCCTCTAAAATTTCTCTAACCAGTAGCTTTGGGTATGCAATAATGTTTTTTTCCATATTTACTACATCATTCTTCTTGTAATTTCTCCAAAATATCCCATTAATACTTACATACCTACATAACATAATCTACCTAACTATTACCATGAAAATAGCTATCTAGTTCCCTCCACATTATTCTAGCCAAGTTCCTCCATATCATCCTTGTCTGCTTTCTCCTGTTGGAATGGTTCTGCTGCTCCTTGCTTCGCCTGCTCCTGCTCCAACTCCTATTGATAGGGAAACATTGGAGGGAGAGAAACTTCTCATCAATCGTCATATCTTGCTCACCACTGTCATCGAGGTCAAATATTTATTTTAACACTGAAACAATTACACTCTCCACATTGACCTCAAAGATCTCCACCTTCTAATCAAGATTTTCTATCTTGGATATAATTACCTCCACCACCGCTTACACAATTTCAACATTTTTTAGACCTTCCAACTGACTCGTTACTAGGGTGAACCGAGAGTGAGCCTTAGAAATTATTTTCCCACCTATCCTGGAGATCATCTCCTTCATTTCCTGCTTGAACGTTGGTCAATCTCATTCAAGGAGCCACCACGGACATTGCCTGACGAGAAGGCCATGATCTCTTCGACTTAGAAAGAATATATTAGTAGAAATTTCTACATGGTATCAGAGCTAGATTTGTAGAACTTCTTACATGGTATCAGAGAAGGATTCACATTATATCAGGAATTTCAAATTGTAGATTGATGGAGCTCTAGTTTAGGGCAGATCCATAAGACCCTAGTGCAGACTTCTTAATGAAGCTAGAAGGATGCTAGTGGGAAGATCAGTAAGCTAGTGTTTAGTGACACACAAAGGAGTTGTGATAATTGACATTGGTAGATTGAGGAGCAAATAGATTTCCCATAGGGATATCAAGACTCGAAGGGACTTTATTTTCAGAGGGAGAAACCCTATGGAAGATAGTACTTTAGGATATGGGGAGATCAAACTCATTATTGTAGTAGTTGCAACATCAATGAAGAAGCAGTAATAGAGTAGTAGCAACACTAGTATGAGTATATTAGATTTCTCTTTGCATGCATTTATACCTCCTGGTGTGAGGTGGGGTGGTGTGAAGCAATAGTCCCAAGAGTTGTAGAAATTTGGGTGGGGTCCATTGAGGTGTTTTTGTCTCATGGATCATTACCTTGCTACAAGGGCCCACATTATTCAGTAGAAGGAGGATCAACGTCAATCAGATACTGAGGAGTGCAAGCCAATGTTGACAACAGAGCAAGAGGTTTAGCAGCAGAGCCAACAACAACATAGTTTTCCTAGTAGACAGTTGTAGATTCATTCAGTGAGTTATTTTTTATTTATTTTTGGATTCTTTTCAATTGCAGATGTTGCAGTAGCAACAACCAAATTCATAAGTGTTGCATGCAATACATTCCAAAGTTGTTGGATTGGGGTAGATGTCAATCCATTTTTTGTTGAGAGGGAGTGTTGAAAATGAAACAAGAAAAATCCTGATTTAATATTCCCTTGAATTAAATTACGAGAAAAATTGTAATTCGACATCACAAGACAACTTGTACGAGTTAACTAAGTTAAGTTGACTTAGTTGGTTCAGTTAATTTGAGTTGAGGGTCTAACTTGAGTCATGTAAGGTGTATCCTACTTTATAGGAGCCTTGGTTGAGTTAATTTTGAGTTGTAATTAGTTAATTCAGTTTAACCGAGTTAAAGTTAGTTAATCTAGTTCCAATTGATGGAGGAACTAGCAGGAGGTCAAAAAGTGGGATGTTGCTTCATGTGTTCAACTAGTTAACTGACAATTCAATCATAAATAACTCATGCCTGTCATATCTAAGAGTTACCCAGAGAAATTGGGGTTCAAGGGTAGTGTACTCTCAGTTGTATAATCATCCAAATTGTACAAGTGATGCATGTAGTCAAAGGAAGGCCTATGAGGATTTTGCAATTCTAATTGAGGAATTTCGCGAATTAATAGGGGCTAATTCCCAAGGAATCATCACAAGGAAGTAGGAACTTGGAAGGCTAGGAAATTGGCTAATTGTTGGCCGGAATTAGCCTAGGAGGTAGTGAGACAGATAGAGATAATGTAGAGGTTGCTCAGGCTTGAGAAAAGCATTGTAATATTCTCATATTTTCTAACTAATACAATATATAGATAGCAAGAGTTTTTAGTTGTGGATTTCCCCTGGAAATCATTGTGTAATGTGTTGATTGAATTCTTTCTCTTTTATTCTTTGTGATTTCTCGATCGATTAATTGTTTCCGTTGATGAGTAGAGTATATTCAAGTATTTTGTTTTAGAAAATTACATAAGCAGTTTGAATCTACAAGGAATTTCTACAATGCGGGAATTATGCACAACCATCCTCGTATAAATAGACTTGAACTCCAAAATTATGGTGGGGGGAGTCCCTTCGAGTTTAATGTTGTTCACATTAACAATTGTGAATTCATTGCTTCTTAGTCTAGATCATAAACACACACGGTTGAACTGAGACGTTCTTCCTTGACCACAAAAATATCAAATCCTTTGCTGAAGACATCCCACCTAGCCTCATCCTTAGCATTAATCCTCGCATTTAACCATTTGTTGGACAAATGGTTCCTCATTATATTGGAGTGATTACCAATGAGATGGAGCGACCACAGATGAGCTTTTGTACTGTGAAATCACTAACAAATTTATGCAACCTCAGTTAGTCAAATTTATCCTCCTTAATTACCCTTAAGCATCTCGAGATCCTCGAATTATGAGCAATCATGGTATGTGACATATAGTTTTTATGCCACCAGCCTCCATCAACTCTACTTGAACCAAATTGACACCTTTGTTGGCTTGATTGTCCACAAAAGTTTTTTTCTCTCTCTTGATATGATAGAACTCCAAAATTTCAAATTCATCCATGATCAATTGGATTCTTTGTAGAGTTGGTCTTGTATTAGGGTCCTTGCAACGATTCAATTTGATACATTTTTGAATTATAATGAGAGAGTCTCCAAAGACATATATGATGATGATATTGTCAATATTGACTCATCAATTTTTATATGTTGAAAGTGGTTGATGATTTGGATGCATATTTATTATGTACAATCATTTTTATTTATTTCTCATGATGGATTTTGTCAAATTCAATTAAATTATAGATATTTGATTCACTTTTCTTAATTATAGATAATGATCACATTACAATAATTATCTTGTTATTTTATATATACTGGATGTTGTAGATTTTGTTCGATAGAGATTTAGTAAGTATAATGATGTTGTTAATTTGTATGGATGTCTGTTTCCCTAAAAAAAAATTATAAATGTTATCCTATAAAATTTTTGAAATGAATTCATATGATGTATAATCATATAACTTATTTAAGGGACATGATATATTTAACTAATTAAATTGAAATAAAACATATTAATTTAAATATATGCAAAATGATAATCATTTTTTCGAAGTAATCAAAGAAGCAACAATGGAAGCCAAATTGGAAGAAAAATTGGAAGCCACACTAGAAGCAAAATTGGAAGCCACACTAGAAGAAAAAATGGAAGCAAATTTGGAAGCCAGACTAGAAGCAAATCTAGAATCAAAATTGGAATCCACACTAGAAGCAAAATTGAAAGCCACACTAGAAAGAAAAATTGGAAGCAAAAAGTGGAGCAAAATTAGACGTTAAACTGTAAGCCAAACCAAGAGGAAAATTGGAAACAAGTCCTAGCATTAAAATGGCGTTATTCCAAGTGTTATTTACGACACTATTCATGGTACTACTTATAGTGTTATTTATAGCGCAACTCCTGACAAATTATGGGGTGCTATTTTAGGCGCTATTTCAGGTGTTATTTATGGAACTATTTTCGATGTTGTTTCTGGAGAAATTTATGGAACAAAATCTGGTGCTAATATAAACATACATGATCACACCCATTTTTTCACCAAGAAAGGTTCCAATTCGTGAACTAAAAAACACTAAATTCGGTCTTGTTTTCGTATTTTGTTGTACTAGGTGGCTATAGAAAAACATTTCAAAGTGGTCTTGGACCATTGATCAAGTGCTCAAGTTTATGCTCAAAAATAAAAGTGTCATAATTTTGTTAAACTCATCTTGAAATCGAAGAGCTTGTCATTCTGAATCCAATGGCACGAACGAAACTCAAATTCGAGCTCATATGCAGAAGTTAGAGCAAGTCAAATTTCAAGTTTGACTTGTCTATATGGAAAGATTGGATGACATGGAAAATCCCTTCAGTGAATGAGGAGGTTCCAAGTGGCAGTCCACCATTGACCCCCACATTTCATAACTCGCAAGTCGCAGACATAAAAGTTATTGCAAATCGGCCTCTGGAAAGTTCAGGGTTGTGATGCGATCGAACATCACATCTTGCAAGTAGGTCAGAATTAGCCACGACAGATACTAGGTTGCGATGCGATGGATCGTGGGTCACAATCGCATATCATAGGTAAACAAAATTCCCTCTTAATATTTCCACTATTTCTCTGTTGATTTCGAAATGTGATAAGTCCCAGATGTGAGATGTCATGAGTCATAGTTTAATATACCATCGAGTCTGCCGATATCGCAATCGCAACATCCCCATCATGTTAACAAGACCTTTAGCCCACCAAACTTAGCTGATTGTGATTTACGATACGAACGATAGGTTATGGCCCATAACATGGTGAAACATTCACCTGGTTAGTAGATTTTGGAGCGAAAATGGGAGTTTCTACTTATTTTGGAGCAATTTGTGGAACAAATAGTGGGAGAACTAGGAGAAGTCATAACTTCTTCAGTTCTTATCCAAATTGGATGCAAAAAGAGGCTAGATGTTCATTTTTGAGTATTTTGAACTCATTGAGATAGGTTTTAGAGTAATTTGAGCATTGTAAACACACTTTTGTTGTAATTTTGAGCATAATAGAGAGGGCCAAGCATTAGAAGTTGGACCAAGGAGACGTAGCCCAGGAGGGGTGAACTCCTCATCAAAGCTCTGTGTTTTGTGTTGTATTTTGATGTTCATCATATTTTTTTTGTTAAATTGTTTATAACATTTACTAAAAAACTCTCATGGGAATCAGCGGTTTAAGCAAACATGGTGAATCCTTAAGCACTTGATAAGAAAATGATAAGCTTCTTGGGTTTTATTCTGAATGGGGAATTAGCATAGCATTACTAATCTTCTCCATTTCAGATCAAGTTGGTATCAGAGCACTAGTTTTTGCTTACTAGATTTGCTTGTACAAACAAGGAGTATCGTTTGTTAGTTTTGTGTCATGCTAACAAGGTTAAAACTAAACAAAGGAGAAGGGAAGTTGGTTGAAAGCCCTGTGTTGGGGTCCAGGTATGAACAATATATTCACCCTTTTTCCTACATTAATTTATCAACCAGTACAATTGTAAAAAGAAATTTCTAATTGAAAGAAGATAGAGACATATTGCAGCAGGTGGTTTTCACCCACATTGGGTTTCCACCTTATATCATGGTGTTCATGTGTGTGGCTTATGTGTGATGATCTGTTCAATTTTACTACACCTGTTTACTGTTAATATGGTTGATAATGTTCTAATGCACTCATTAAGGATCAACTAACTGAATCATAAGAAGTTGTGGAAGTAGCATATATGAATCTAAATATGGAAATAAAAAAGTTTTATTGATGTGATAATACTGATTCACCCCCCCTCTCAGTATTATTTCCAACATCATTTGCTTTAAGAATAAACAAAGATTACCAAGTAAATCGGGGGCAATCTACTTCAAGGATGAACATAAGCTTCAATCAACCACAGGTAAATCATCTTGGCTCAAGAACGGATGTCAATAGAAACTACAATCAATTGGTTGGTAACCGTGGGAATTTCTTCAATGGCCAATGTTTCTCTTGTCATAACTTTGGTCATAAAGCTGCTCAATGTGTTTCCTACAAGACCATCATGACTAGGGAAGCTCAAAAACAAAGAAGTATGACTGGGACCATGAAAAGGACCTACAATAACTTTTCTGCTCTTGAAAATGAAATAGACTGTTCTATCTGTGACAACTTCGATCATGAAGATTCTGAATGCAGGAGTAGGTTTCGGCAAACAACTCATTGAACCCCAAAACATGGAGAAAGAAATAATCACAACCAGAAAGATGTGGAATAGCCTTATATGCAGAAGGACAGGAAAATTAGTGGTACATCGACAGTGGATGCTCAAAACATATGACAGGTGATAAAGAAAAACTTCAGTTATATAATGCCTTAGAAAAGGAAAAGAAGGTTTCATTTGGAAATGACACCCCTGCATTCATAAAAGGTAAAGGTTATGTTCAGTTGAAAGAGAAGGTCAAAGCTCGAAACTTTATGTATGTTGATGGCTTAAAACATAATCTATTGAGTGTAAGTCAGATGTGTGATCAAGGAACTGAGGTAATATTTCGATCAAATGGATGTAGTGTTCGTGATCTTGATACAGGAAAAATAGTGATCAAAGGCATAAGAACTCCAAATAATTTATACATATTCAAAGAAGGACAACATCAATGCTATCTAAGCAAGAATGATGAACACTGGCTATGGCACAGAAGATTTGGGCATCTTAGCTTCTCCCAGATAAGGAAAGCATGCAAATATCAAGCGGTTCATGATCTTCCTGACATCAGAATTCTAGACAATACAATATGAAAATCATGTCAATTTGGTAAGAAAACCATGACTAATTTTCCTAAGAAGGAAGGATCAGCTAGCAGGCCACTTGAACTTGTCCATACCGATATATGTGGTCCAACTAGGAAGAGGTCACCTTGAGGTGAAGAGTACTTCATATTGTTCATTGACGACTTTTCAAGTATGTGTTGGATAGGATTCATGAAGTATAAAGATGAAGCTTTCGAAAAGTTCAAATCATTCAAAGCCTTGGTTGAAAACGAATCAGATCATAGAATCAAATGCCTTAGATTTGATTGAGGAGGAGAATTTACCTCAGATGAATTTTTCGATTTTTGTGAAGAACATGGCATAAGAAGGGAATTTTCTGCTGCAAGGACACCTCAACAAAATGAAGTAGTAGAAAGGATGAACAGAATGGTTCAACAAATGGCTCGTGCTATGCTCAATGAATCTAGAACTCCCGCAACCTTCTGGGGTGAAGCCGCATTTGCTGCAGTAACTATTCTTAACAAGACAAATGTCCGAGTAAACAACACTCGGACTCCTCATGAACTTTGGTATGGTAAGACTCCCATGGTAAAATACTTCAAAATTTTTGGAAGCAAATGCTACATTAAAAGAACTGATGAAAATCTTGGCAAGTTTGAACCTAGAGCAGATGAAGGCATTCTCCTTGGTTACTCTCCCCACAATAAAGTATATAAATGTTACAATAAAAGACTTGGAAAAATTATTGAAAGTATTGATGTAGTGATTGATGAAGAAGAAAATACCCCTAGACAGGAAAGATCTGAAGTCTTTGAACATGATGAGGACTATCCCCCAATGTCAAATCATATTCATGATGAAGAAGAAACCCATGAGGCACCAGAAGAACAAATAAGAATAGAAGAAAAGAATCCATCCAGATACGTTTAGAAGAATCATCCAGAATCTCAAATTTTGGGGTAGAAAGAGGCAGGTGTACAAACAAGGAGAACCATTGCAGAAGCATCAAGCTATCTAGCATTTCTCTCCTCCACCGAACCACAAAATGTAAAAGAGGCATGCAAAGATGAATGCTGGGTCAAGGCCATGAACGAAGAACTTGAACATATTGAAAGAAATAACACTTGGGAGTTGGTTCCTAGACCAAAAGATAAGAATGTCATAGGGACAAAGTGGATTTTCAAAAATAAGCTGAATGAAAATGGAGATGTGGTTAGAAACAAGGAAAGACTTGTTTGTAAAGGATATGCGCAACAAGAAGGCATAGACTTTGAAGAAACCTTTGCACCAATTGCAAGACTTGAGGCTATAAGAATGTTCCTTGCTCTTTCTAGCTTTCAGAAGTTCAAAGTATTTCAGATGGACGTAAAATCTACCTTTCTGAATGGAGACTTGAATGAAGAAATGTATATTGAGCAACCAGATGGGTTCATCCTTGGAAATGATCCAAATCTTGTATGCAGACTCAAAAAGGCTCTCTATGGTCTTAAACAAGCTCCAAGGGCTTGGTATTTTCGGTTGGATGAGTACCTTCATCAACAAGGTTTTGCAAAAGGATCAACAAACATCAATCTATATATAAAAATTGAGAATGATAAGTTGCTAATACTTGTTGTATATGTTGATGATATCATCTTTGGCAGCAATGAAGAAGACATGAGTCAAAACTTTGCTTTGGTGATGCAGAAAGAATTTGAAATGTCCTTGCTTGGTGAGCTCACATATTTTCTTGGTTTACAAGTTCAACAAAACAAAGATGGTATCTTTCTATCACAAACCAAGTATTTTAAGCAGATCCTAAAGAAAAATGGGATGGAGGACTCGAAACCAGTATGTACTCCTATGGTAACAGGTTGTAGCCTCAGCACAAATGATGAATTAGCAGCTGTACATCAACCTACCTATAGATCCATGGTTGGCAGTCTACTCTATCTAACAAGTACCTGACTAGACATTATGCGTGCAGTAGGGATAGTTGGAAGGTTTTAGGTAAATCCAAAGGAAACTCATCTTCAAGCAGTCAAGAGAATTTTCAAGTACCTTCAAGGGACTCAAAACTATGGTTTATGGTATCCTAGAGATACAAATATCACACTTCATGCATATACAGATGCAGATTGGGCAGGTAGCGTGGACGACAGGAAAAGCACTAGTGGTGGCGCATTCTTCATGGGTCCTAGATTGGTATCTTGGTTCAACAAGAAACAAAGTTCCATTGCATTATCTACAGCTGAAGCAGAATATGTAGCCGCTGCATCTTGCTGCACACAACTCCTTTGGATGATGCAAACATTGCAAGATTTTCAAATCACTTGTACACCATCTATTTCCATTTTTTGTGATATTACAAGTGCAATCAACATTTCAAAGAATCCATTCATGCATTCAAATACTAAGCACATACCTATCAAGTATCATTTTCTCCGGGAACAAGTGCTTGAACAAAAGATCAAGTTGGAATATGTTCCATCTAAGGAACAAGTTGCTGATATACTCACTAAACCACTACCTAGGGAGACATTTGAATACCTCAGACAGAAGATGGGGGTAGTTGATGCATCATCTTGCTATTGAATCTTGTCTGTTTTTAAGAGATTAATGGTTGTACGTGAGTTGCAGTTGGATAATCCGCGTACATACGCTGGTTTCTATGGGTACAGTCGCGTATATGATGGTTTGCAGAAAAGCCGTGGGGGCTAGACTCAAGATGAAAAGAGTCTGATATGGGTCTGACAGAGACCATTTGGCACAGGTTCAGGGGGAGCATATATATTCTTCTAATAATGCATTGTTGGCATTATCTTAGAAGATCTTGGTTCAAATTCACAGTTGTTTTACAGGTGTAAAGGGAGAGCATGGTTGCTGGTCTAAATGGTGATTGACAGATGCTACTGATGATAGTTGTTATCATTTCGTCTCTATGTCATGTATTTCTTTTCTTATCAAGGTCATGTAACGACCTTTCTTGGTTTCCCCACTATGCTTGGGATGAATGATGCAATTTTCTTGTTTTATCTTGGTGTATCCCCACTTGGTTGGGAAATGGATGTATGTATGAGTCTTTGGTGGTAGGAAGGTCATTATAATGTATAAATTTATGTTATTTTTGTAGAACATTTTCTTGCAGACATTGCCTACAGTCAGGGGGAGTTTGGACAGCACAACAGCACAAGAACTTAGGGGGAGAATGACTTTGAATGTTGGAAGGTTGCTAACCCTTTGCCCTTGATGTCAAAGGGGCAGAATGACCTTGAATGTTGGAAGGTTGCCATCAAGTCCAAAGGGGGAGATTGTTGGCATTATGAAAACTATGGCACAAGTGTTGTCCTTGATGGCAACTCACAGAGATGACAGATCATAGTGCAACAGGTCAGTAGCAAAGAGTTGATGATCAGACTACAAAGAATGAAGAAAATAAGGTATACACAGGTTCTTCTTAGTAAAGTCACGTATACACGCGGGATCACCGATCAAAAGGTGTGTATGCGTATACACGCACTTTCATGCAAAGAAAAGTGCGTACATGTGAGAAAAGTTAAGTTTGGTCCATGGTATTTAGTCCAACATATTTAAACCTATGGTTTTGGTTCGTGGTATTGTATCCAAGGTGTTGAACCCAGGTATTGGGTCCCTGGTATTGGTTCTCAATGGTTTTGGACCATGGTTTGAGTAAGGCCTAGACTATAAAAAGGCAAGGAGATCATTTGGCAAGGTATCGATTTAAGAATTGAATATCTTAAGAAGAGCAAGATCTGGGACACTAGTGATTGGTTATGGTGCATTGCTGGATCTGAATCAAGGAGGAACCTAAACACTGCAAGATGCATAAGTTCTACTGATGGGTCAAATCTCAAAGCTTGAATAGTAGTATCTTTGTGTGATTGTGATCTATTGTAATTGACGCATGAATTGATCTATGAAATTGAAAATCTGTCTTTCATAGAACTGTACACAGGTTCGGCGCAGTGAAGGTGTGTATACACGCAGGTTCAGTAAGACACATAAGCGTATACACTGGTTGGTAGTGATACATCTGCATATGTACGCAGGTTTCAGCATAGTGAAGTAGCGTATGTTTCATGAAATATGCTTTAGCTGCTTCTGTTTATTGCTGCAGTGTTCTGGGTTCAGAATTGGTGTTTGGTTACTATTACTGTTTTCCGGTTACATCATTCAGAGAAGTGTTTGGTTGATTCTATATTGGGTTGTACAAAGAAGATTGATTGTTGTAGATATAATTGATGTTTGATTGATGTTATTCATGGATCCAGTCTGAAAATTGATGAAACATGGTCCTCGGAAGAAAGGGAAGGTTGAAGCCTTTTGCAGGTGGCAGCCTGCGTACTAGTACCTCTGCTAGTATAAGAGATAAAGGAGGTTGTAGCTCCCTTCCAGGAGAAGCTGGAGAACAAGAGAGGGTTGTATCCTTTTACAGGTTGTAGCTTGCATACTGGTAAAGGACTGCACCAGTACAAAATCATTGTAAAAAGAAGTTTTTAATTGAAAGAAGATAGAGACATATTGCAGCAGGTGGTTTTCACCCACATTGGGTTTCCACCTTATATCTTGTGTTCTTGTGTGTGACTGTCTGCATATTTTTCTGTTCCTGGTTGATGTCTATATGGTTCTGACACACTGATTTAAGATTAACACCTGAAGAATAATTAAATTTCAAGTCTGTGAGTTATACGTTGTTTTCCTTAACTGAAGTTGCGTATATACGCTGGTTTCTCTAACTAAAGTAGCGTATACAAATCTGTGGTTGAATTGAAAAATAATTGACTTGATAATACTGATTCACCCCCCCCTCTCAGTATTATTTCCAACATTCCAAGTGGTCCACGTTTTGACCCTGCGCGCACGTCGCTACACGCACTTATTAGTACCTCACAGCCTGTGATGGTGTCTTCACGTAGCCCTACTTGGGGGCTGAAAAGTGTTATTAGCCAAGTCCTTATTAGTAACCCAATATTGGTTGATAAACTTAGCCTATATGTATGTTTTCAGTTATACTTAACAATATTCAACATTCATACAAATGCGCGCAGTAAATAAATAGTATAATTGCAATTGATATCAATCATGTAATAACATAAGAATAGATACATAGAATTCAGATAAAACTTCTCTTTATTATTCTTCCTCCTTGGTTACAGACTCGACTCCACCCTGCGCACTCAGCTGCGGACTCTACTAGGCCTCTGCGCACTCAATTGTAGAGCCTCTTCCTACGACTACGACCCAAGATACTTAGAATATTTCTCTATGCTCTCTATCTTATTCTATTCATCAGATTCCATCTCTTCATTCTTCTCTTTTACAACTTAGAGCCTCGCTCTATTTATACAATCCAATGGTCCGCGAACCATGGGTAGGTTGACACTACATTCAAAAATTAGGGTAGACAACCCTATGACTCTAATATACAATTCACACCCGCAATTCATGGAGCGTTACAATAATATTACTCTAAACTTGGGCTTTGAGCCCCAAAGCATGCCGTGGGGGGATTCCATTCCCAACATAACCCATAAATTTTGTTGAAGCAATCAAAGAACCAAACAACAATGCAACCACAAGAAATGAAAATATTGAGAACCAATAAAGAAAATAACACAAAAAAAAGATAATAAGAGATACTAATATAAATCAACAACATCAAAACAAGGTAATTTGCAGTAGTTTGAACAACCAAGAAGGTGAAGCAAGAAATTAAAAAAAATTATATCTTCCTCAAAGAAAAACAATCAAAGAATAAATAGATCGTATCCACAAAGGAAAACTATCGCCAGCTACCAAAATATTTTCAATGGTAATTCTTATTTATATACAATTTTTGGTAATAAAACTATCCATTGTAAAGATTATCTAAGAGTTAATCATGTCAGAAATGAGTCTTATTAGTTCTCAAGAATTAGGGACAACATATTTGAAAATACCCGTAGGAGTAGTCAAAGAAATAATTCCTTTGCTCCTTTGCTCAATTACTTTGAATGTTATAACTATCATAACTATGGACATAAGGCAATTGAGTATAGAACCATAAAATTGAAATCAACTTCTCATATCAAGAAAACTAAAGAAGAACAAAAGACATGGAAAAAGAAAAAGGAAGAAAAGAATGAAAAGTGTGGAATTGTATTATATACCCAAAACCAAGGTAGACATTGGTATGTAGACAACATATGATCCAAACATATGAATGGTGATAGGAATAAATTCATTTCATTAAGAGTATATAGAAAAGGTAGTGTTACTTTAGGCAATGATGCTTCAGGCATGATCATGGCAAAGACATGGTTAGCTTGGGAAATGGAAGAGACAAAGCTAAGAACATTCTTTTTGTAGATGGTCTCCAACACAACCTGTTGAGTGTGATTCAAACATGTGACCAAGGGTATGATTTCATTTTTCGCTCCAAAGGTTGTGAAATAAAAACATTAGACACAAGAGAAGTAGTGGCTAAAGCTACAAGAACAAAAAACAATTTATATATATTAAATGAAAAAAATGAGAAATGTTGTTTGGGGAAGTATGATGCATGTTGGTTATGGCACAGGAGGTTGGGACACTTGAATTTGACCATATTTTTAATTTCAACAAAATAAAGTTGTAAGGGACTTGCCAAAATTATCTAATCCAAGTAATATAATTTGTATGTCATGCCAAGTTACGAAGCAAGTTTGAGTGCCCTTCAAGACCAAAGAAAAATAAACTACCAAACCCTTAAAACTTGTTTATATATTCTCATGTGGACCCTCAAGAACTTAGAATCTAAGTGGTGAAATATACTTTATGTTGATTATTGATGAATTTACCAGGGTTACATGGGTTACATTTTTAAGAGAGAAGTTTGAAGTGTTTGAAAAGTTCAAGATATTCAAATCTATGGCTAAAAACCAAAATGACTCCAATTTAAAGTGTGTAAGATCAGACAAGGGTGGAGAGTTTACATTAAATTAATTTAATGATTACTATGAAGGGCATGGCATAAGAAGGAAATTCACAATTTCAAATACTCCTCAATAAATGGCATGGATTAAAGACAAAATATATCAACACAATGATTGGAAAGAGAAATGTAGGATGAAATAAATATTTCAAATACATATTGAGTTGAAATTGTTAATAAAATAGTCCATATTATAAATAAATATCAATTCAGACAAAAAAATGACAAGGCCCTCTACGAGCTATGGTATGGAAAATTGACCACTATAAAGCACTTCAAATTCTCTGGTAGCAAGTGATACATTAAGAATAATGATGATAATCCTGCTGAGTTTGATGTGAGAGCTAATGAAGGGACATTTTTAAGGTATTAAAATAAGAGAAAAGATTACATATGTTACAATAAAATACTATGCAAGATAGTTGACAACATTGATGTGAGAATGGAAGAGGATTTACCTCTACGAAACAAGTGTCCAAGATCTATCAACCCACCTGATAAAACTAGTGAGGAACATGAAACTAAATGGCCTGAAGAATAAAGAGAATAAGAAGATGAATTTAAAGCAGTGTGCACTCACCCAAAAACTCCCTCAAGGTATGTACAAAAGCATCACCTTGGAAATCAGATTGTTGGCAATAAGGATGCAGGAGAACAAACTCAAATAAGAATAATAAACACCTCTAGTCAAGTGCATATTGTTATGCTATCCATGATTGAGCTAAACTATTTTTCTTAGGAAAACAAATATGAGCATTGAATAAAATCCATGAATGAAGAGTTAGATTAGATTGAGAAAAATAAAACTTGGGAACTAGCTCCAAGACCATCAAACAAAAACATCATTGGCACAAAATGGGTCTTTTAAGGATAAATTAAATGAGAATGGATAAGTTGTGAGAAATAATGCTATATTAGTATGTAAAGGCTATGCTTAGATTGAATGAATTGGTTTTGATGAAACTTTTTCTCATGTGGCAAGATTATAGGCAAGTAAAATGTTTCTAGCATTTTCTTGTCACAACAATTTCAAAGTTTACTAGATGGATGTAAAATCGACATTCTTAAATGGTGAGATTGAAGAAGAGGTTTATATAGAACAACTTGAAGGTATTTAGCTATCAAACAATCCTCGGGAAGTTTGCAATTTGAAAAGTGAATTGTATGGACTAAAGCAAGCACCCAAGGCATGGTATTCTAGATTAGACAATCACCTACAATAGCAAGAATTTAAATGATGAGAAACTAATAGTATTATGTATATCACATATGAAAATGATAATATTTTATTTATTTTTGTTTATCTTGATGAAATCATTTTTGGTAGTGATGCATTTTACTAAGCCAAAAATTTACAACTAATATGCACACTAAACTTGAATTTGAGATGTATATGCTTAGGGAAATTTCATTTTTCCTTGGCTTATAGATTACACAATCAACAAAAGGTATATTCATATCCCAAATAATGTACCTCAAAGAAATGTTGAATAAATTTGGAATGGAAGAATGCTCAACTATTAGTACTCGTATGGTCACTGTATGTAAGCTTGATAAAGATGATGAATCACTAGAGGTGAATCAAACAATGTATAGATTAATAATTGGAAACATTTTGTACCGAAAAACCTCATGACTAGACATTATGTAAGATGTTGGTGTGGTTACAAGGTATCAATCAACCCCAAAACAAAGCCATCTCTTAGCTACCAAGAAAAGTTTCAAATATTTAAGAGCCACAATGGACTATGGTCTATGTTATCCAAAGGGTAAAAAATTCTCATTAACTGCATACACAGATGTTGATTGGGATGGAAGTGTGGATGATAGGAAAAGTGGTGGTGATTTCTTCCTTAGAAACTATTTGGTGGTCTGGTTAAGAAAAAAGAAAATGTTTATCTCCCTCTCTACCACTGAATTTGAGTACATAGCAACTGCAACAAGTTGCACTCATACTTTGTGGATGAATCAAACGTTATAAGACATGAAGGTAACTTATGATGAATCTATTCCAATTATATGTGATAATACAAGTGTTATCAGTATATTCAAGAACCCCATTCTTCATTCGAAAACCAAGCATATCCCCATAAAGTGTTATTTTCTTAGAGAACATGTGGCTAATAAAATTGTGAGGTTGGAATATATATCAACAAAGGAAAAATTTGTTGATATATTCACCAAGCCTCTTTCCCAGGAGTCTTTTGAGTATTTTAGGAAAGCATTGGGGGTGATTTTTCACTATTCTCTTCACTAGCTTTCTTCATAAGAAAAGAGGGAAACTATCCAAATATGTACAAGGAAAACTAATTTGTTGGAAAGAGAACAAAGACCAAGCTTAGTGGGAGCCTTCAAGTCCGTAGGAGTAGTACAAGCTTAGGTGGAGAAAAGTGTAAATCCAAGGAAAAAGAAATAACATATTTCATTAATGTCAAGTGATTTAAAATTAATGGACCATTTAGGTCCAAGCGGAACAATGATCAACATAATATATTAATATCAATAACTTGTTATATTTAGTTTTCTATATCCTTTAGGGGGGGAATGTTTAGAGGGGGAGTACCCAAGCCATATGCCAGTGATGTCAAAGGGGGAGAGTGAGCAAACATTGGAGATGAAAAATGTATAGAGATATTAAAGATGGAGAGTGATTAGTAATTAACTCTTCAACAACATAATGGGAGAGTGAGTAGATAATGGTTGTTTCTTTAGCTTAACAAAGGACATGTTTCTAAGTGGTGGTGTTGCCATCAATGACCCACAATTATTGGTTCTCTTTCCATCGATGCCAAAGGGGGGAGATTGTTGGAAAAGTTGGCATTCTTTTTCATTGATGTCAAATATATTTATTGATATCAAGTTTAGGGGACGTTTCTAAAGCACATGAAATTTTTTTTGGTTGGATAAACTTCTTAAGTACCTTTCCAACAATATATGGCACTTAGCCCAACTCCAAAGGGATGAGGAGAAATCATAATTTGAAGTAGTGATAAAGAACAAACATGGTTCCAAAGGTTCAAGGTTTAGTGAGGGATTCACCTCATCGATCGATGCTAAGATAAAATAAAAGGCACAAGATCAGGAAGAATATAATGAAGGCTAATAATCGATGGAGAAGTAAGCCATTAGTCCTAGCCCCTAACCACAAAAATCTTAGCTAAATCACATAAATGATTATCAAACTACCTAATCCATATTATGTGCAAATAAAAAAAACAGGAGGCGAGTGATGGGCCATGGGGAAATAATGTCCCCGATCACAAGGTGTTGGGCAAAAGCACCCAAGTGTTTATCAGACTGCCCAGTCCAAATGATGTACACACATAAAAACGAGCGGTGAGTGACAAGGCACATGACATGGTAGTATAGGAAGCACCTCCATGTGGTAGGAGGCAATTATGCGCAAACAACTAGGTACACATGTATGACGTGACATGTGGCACACTATGGATGTGACATGTGGTAGGTGGATTTGGCCTTTATTGGTGGCCAAGTGGCCCTTTTCTAAGTGACACATGGTAGGACATGTGGTAGAAAGTGATGTGGCAGTGACATGGCATGATAAGTCATAGTGATGATGACGTGGTAGTATGTAATAGTGACATGTGGCAAGTGGATTTGGAATTTTTAGATGAAAAAGTGGATTGTTTTCAAGTGAAATGTCATAGGTACATGTCAGTAGAGGACACATGGAAATTTTTGATTGGTGGACGTGGAGTTGACGCGACAATTTAGGATTCCTTGAGTTCTACACTAAGGAATATTTTTATAAAGCTTCACAATGTTAAACATATTTGAAAATTTTCATGATTTCATGTAGTGGGGCCACCAATCACCATTGCCCATTGGTATAGGAACAAGAATTGGAAACACTGACCAATGAAAAAGTGGTGAGCGGTGAGGCATTCGACAGAGTTTTGTCAAGTGCAACATCATCGTGTGATGATTCCATTTATCATACCGCTAGTAGAGGGTAGATAAGACTCGACATTTAGGAGACAAGCATTGAGAAGTAATGGTGTGGTCACAACCCTCGATCACTTTGGGCTAAGGAATGAGAAAAATAGTGCCTCTAAATCATTTGGTCATCAAGCTATGAAAATGCATGAGAAAGAAAAAGAAAAGAGAAAACACTTGATATTCCAACAGGTTCTATATGCCTATTGATGGTGTTGGAACCCTCCAACATGTAAGGGGGTCTCCTCGATGTGAAGTCCCAATTAGAATTCAGACCAATTGGTATAGGAGCCCTTCTTGAAATAAGGCTCAAATTCCATTTTCTTATATATTTTCGTTGGCTACAATGGTTAGCACAAGAGAGTAATGTACATCTACTCTTGAATGAAAAAGTGAGCATGCCTTGTGGAATGTTCAGTTGTAGAATGTATCAAGGTTCTTTCACTGGGGGGAAACGAAAATGAGCCTTTAAGAGAAGAGTAATAGTACTAATATAATAAAGACACACACACATATATATGAAAGAATCATTAATCAACTAGAAAAAAAGTTCACATAGAAGTAACGAACAAGATAAACACAAAATCCACTGAAATAGTTTAATTTATTTAGTACAAATGAAAACAACATATATCGAAAACATTTAAATAATAGTCTTACAACATTTACGACATATGCATGAAAGTGTGTTGGATTAATGAACTTCAAATATTAAGTGAAAGTTGTCTCAATGATACCCATTGATCACTTACATTGAGACATAGAAGCTGTCATATTAGGGAGCTTAAAATCCTTCATCATCCCACAGTCCAAAGACATAGTGCATAAGAAACTTGATTCAGAGGGGGTTATGCTAGGTCATCATGTGAGCGATTCTCCATGAGGCTACCCAACCCATGGTAGGGAATCCTATGTGGTGGCTGATCATTAAGAAGCTCAAGACTCAGCCACCCTTGTGGGACGAAGGTAACCATAGTGACCAATCTTAGAAAAACACCCTATAAGGCTAGGAAGCAATTGGTTTTCTACCCTACCTTTCTTTGGAAAACCGTGCTTGCGGGGATCAGATTCCATCAAGTAAGAATTTATTTGGAAGGCAATACGAAACAATGAATTTAGTATTGTTTGAGGATTTAGACCACCTATCATCTAGAGGTCTTTTTCTTTAATAGGATATGCTTGCTTGTATTAGAGTAGCATCATTAATATAGTTAGTTTACACTTGGAACCACTGCACTAGGTGTTTGATTTATGTTTGTTACTCTTTATCTCCTATCACCATTTAGTCCTTATAGTCATCATTGTCATGACATCATTGTGCCCCCAGACATTTTTCACAAAGAATTCAAGGCCTTCGTCCTTAGTTTCCGTTAGGATACATTACTCCTCCCCTTTGAGTTAGAGTTCATCCTCCCATTCCTACATCGAGTTCTCATACTAACTCAATTTCTACTAGTTCTTCCGGTTATTCCTTTGATTTTGCGTCTTCTCAACCCCGTATAGTCACCATATCAGGTACTACCGTGGGTGTGAGAAACCAAGCTGGTAACCTAGGTACTAACCAGGGTAACCCCACAAGAGGAACATCCACTAGTATGGTCACTCCTACTCCATTTCTTCCTTTCATGGTTGGCTTAAGACTCCTTAATTTCAACCAACTCATCACCGACCCTATTCTCCATGACCCCAATTGGCCAGCTATGACTACCAAGATTCCTTCCAACATCCCCAAGTTCAAAGGTAATCCTGGAGAAGATCGCACAAATTATGTTCTCTCATTCCATATGTGGTGTTCATCAAATTCTATCACTAAAGACTCCATCTGTCTTCACCTTTAACAATGCAATCTTACTGGAGTCACTGCTAAGTGGTATTTCGATCAAACCAGGGTCACTCATTCCACTTTCATGATTATTTCCAAAGAATTTCTATCCTATTTCCATATACCTCTCCATTATGGCACTAGTACCAAACAACTGAATTCTTTCCGTCAAACTTTTTCCACTCTCCTATATTACCATGTTCAAGAATGGTGTAGAAGGAGGAACATATGTAAAACTCCTAAATTCGAAGACCATGTCTATATGGATTGGTTCCTGAGGTCGCTTTTGGCCCCCATTTCTAAAGATGTCACTTCTCACTTCCCCCAATCTGAGGAATATGAGCTCCAAGTAGCTTTGAAATTTGACCTGATTTACACCCAATCAGGTTATGTACTGTCATTCTCGATCTACCACGGCTTGGTGTTGCTAATGAACCAAGGGAATCTCATGTCACTGATTGTATCATTGGATCCATTTCACACCCTCAACTTCAACCATATGTTCTACCTCTGATGACTTATGGTCAACCTAAGGGGAGGACCAGTTCCTCTTACACCTATCCCTCCCCCCCTCCCCCGCAATATTTCACATGGAAACTCTTATCCAGGTCCCAACACTTCATATGCATATCCCCATCCACATCAAAAAATGTTAAGGCCAACTATTGCTCCACTTGTCTATCCTAATGTTTCCCCTCGTCCTTACTATTTGTATGCATCGCCTAGCGCTCCAAACCCACCGACGTGAGTTCTCCATCCCCCCATTCCTCCACCACCTCTGCCACAACAATAACCTCCCCCACAAGGTCAAGTGTATGCTCAATAGAGTGTAAACAATGCCCCCAACCCCAAGAAACAAAATAAGGGGAAAGGTAACTAGAACCAACAATATCAAGGTAATCAAGGTAACTAGGGTCCACCACCTAATGTAGCTCAGGGAAACTAGCTTAATATCATAAGCCATTAACAGGGTGAACATCCCAAGAAAAAAAGGCTCATTGTATGAAAAAAATTTGTTCTTGTTGTGATGTCTATGGCCATTATACTCATGAGTATCCCCTTTTACTGTAGATGTGTCAAGTATGGGAAGCTCAAGTAGCTTCTTCTAAAGGAAAACAATCCATAGCTCTTCCTCCTCCTCCTGCTTCATCTCAACCAACTGCGCTTACAATTCCTTTTCCTCACCTAGGATATCTCGATGCTCAACCTACACAAGGTCATGCAGCTCCCCAACCCCCACCATCTGGTCATAATGATTATCATATTCTTATGATGAATTCTGATGAAGTCAACATCGAACAAGTCAACCTTTAGACTCGATTGCACCAATATGGAAAGCCACCTACTAATTCAGTGACTGAGTCCAAACCCCAAGTTTCCACTGAACCTATGTCATCAGCAAATGGTACCTTACAGATCCCTCTGTCTAAGGTAGAGGTTACTCCCAAGGTCCATAAAGGTCCATTATGTAGAAAAATTGCTTCCACTAAAGATGCCCATACCTATAGCACAATAGATGACTTGACATAGTCTCCTTCTTCCATGTCAATGCTAGAAGTCCTCCAAACATGCCCATCCAAATGGAAATATCTACTCTCTACTTTGGGTGTTTTGAATCCTTCTGATGGTTGTATGATCATATTTTATGTTGAAAAATCCGAACACACACCCCCCCCTAATTTTTCAGCATCAAATATGATATATGATCATACAACTGTCAGAAGGATTCAAAACACCCAAAGTAGAGAGTAGATATTTCCGTTGGGATGGGCACGTCTGGAGGACTTCTAGCATTGACATGGAAGGAGACTATGCCAAGTCATCTAATGTGCTATAGGTATGAGTAGCGTTAGCAAAAGCAATTTTTCTACATAATGGACCTTTATGGATCTTGGGAGTAACCTCTGCCTTAGGCAGAGGGATCTGTAAGCTACCATTTGTTGATGACAGAGGCCCCCTTGGATTATACCATCCTCTTGGGTCGCAGTTACACCTATGTAATATTAGTTGTCTTATATTTGGTTTTCCGTAAGATGTGATGCCCTCATAATGGAAAGATCGTCACTATCGATTAGATGACGTAATATGATCCTAAGTCTTAGACTTCACCTCAGTCCACAACCACATATTTGATTGGAAATAAGACTATCTCATACCTCACCAATATATCTTCTAGAGTCTACAAAGGTTCGGCCCTACTTGGTGCTTATTATGGTCCACCACCTATGTCCTCAGAACTTAGCTCGTCAAGTGTTTGCATGCTTCAAGCGTCATGGGATGCTAATGAGTGGTTTGATACATATTCACAACAACTGACACCTCTGCAACCTATTATTCCCAACTAAACCCAATCTTTAGGTATTACTCCTCAAGGAACTCTTCCTTCTGCCGGTATCTCTCCTAGTCCTTTTTAGCCTGGGACCATTCCCCAAGGTCTTAACCATCTTGGAGAAGTTCCCCCATGTCATTACCCTTTTGTTCAGATAATATTCTTATTTCCGTCCCTTGGATTTTATTCTACACCTATCATGGCTATGTTAAATTTATCTAACATTACCTTGGGGATCTCATTCTGGTGCATTGGTCGTCCCACAAACACTCCCTCTAATCAACTCAAACCTTACACAAATTTGACCCCTATTTAAACTATCGTTACTACTCATTCCTTTGCTTAAGTTCCTCAATACCCTCAACATGTGCCTACTCCTTTTGTGAAAGCATCTGGTGAGGGGTGCAAAGCCAAGGAAAAGGGAACCAAAGACAAGTCACCCCAACCAACTCCAACTCATCCTAAGCCGCCAAATCCTACTCCTCCATGTGCTTTGTGTGATGTTGTTGGTCATGCCACCAATAATTGTCCTGAACTCCTTCATTCAAGAATTTGGTCTCTGATACCTTCCTGATTCTAACATTCCTGAGGTCCACATCACCTTACATGAGTCATATAAGAAGAATATATAATCATGGATGAATCACCCTTGTGATTTGTGTGATAATTATGGTCATTATTCTCATCGCTATCACCATCTCAAAGACTTTCATGATACACTTCAAGTTCTTCAAAAATTAGAGGCCGCTCATAGTGATTCCACATCTCCTCTACCTGCGGGTTCTAGTTCCACTCCAATGCTAGAGCAGGAGGTCTCTCAACCACCCATCACAATCCCTCCCCTAATGTCGAGATGACAAATAGTACTGCTCATATTCTCTACTTGTCATCATCCATGGGATTGATATATTGGGACTCTCTTGACATCCCTTATTGTGATTATGTTGAACCTTCTTCAATGAACACTTCGATCTCAACATGTATAGATGTGACATCTACTAGTCACCTGTCTCCTAGCCTTGACGATGGGTATGTGAACCTTGTCTCTCATGAAGATTCCTTGGGTAGATTATCTTCATCATGTGGTCTCTCTTCCTCCAGTAGTCCCATCTTCAATTCTGATGAAGACATAATGGAATCCATGAACACCCCTGATTATCGTTGGGATGATATGCACCATCATGTGTACTTTCTTTTGCAGCAAACCCACGACCAATATCCTGTGGAGTCCAAAGACTTCATCAATGGTGAGGTCGATTTTTTCAATAACCCCTTACTTCGAACCCATGAATTCAAACCACATACACCTTGTGGCCATTAAATTTCCACACAATGTTTGGGTAAGGGGGCATCCATTTTTTAGATTATAGGAGAAGCAAGTCTCCCCAACTCCCCTAGTGCATCTGGTAGTGTCAACTATAGTACCATCATTATTCCCCATTTATAAGAACCTATAGATTCTCATATCGCTCTAGATCACGATGGGGATGATCCACTTAATCATTCCTCCATCTTACATCAACAACCCAATCCCTTGGACATTGTTGTTGTTCAACCACCGTGTTGTGTAGGTGAGCATCAATTCATTATATCTGAAGCCACTCTTTGGTATAGTGACACCATGTATGTGAATGCAGAAATTGGGTCTATTTGAATCCTATATACAATGTTAAATGAGACTGGTAATCCACCATTTCCTTTCTCTAAGTGTGTCTATCCACTCTTCCCACAAGAAGACATCCATAACATAAAGAAATGGTGAACCATACCATCAAAATATTTTTAGAGTCCACTATTCTAAATAAATTTGGCATACCCATAGCATGCTACATCCATACACATCAAACTGGGGTGAATATGCCCTTACATCTCCTCATCATCTTTTGAAGGATCTTGTGCCAGTAAGTTCGAATGCTTGAATCCCTCATTTTAGCACTTAAAACACCACGACGCTCCATAAAATCCTCCTGTTAGGGGAATCATTCCCACCTTTGCATACTCGATAAGTCCCTCCTTCATCATATGTTGAGGGGAAACATCACATGCTTGGGGGCATGATCAAACCCCTGACCACCTTTTTCAACATAAGTCTCATCCTAGACCCCAACGATCTAGGTATGGTCGAATATCCTCTCTTTCCTTGGATAGTTTGTCCTACTGGCCTCTTTGGCGAGCCATATACACATCGCATATTGTAGATGATTGATACCATATATTAAAACATTCTACTCTATATGATGCCACACTTACCACTTGGTCCCTAGGTCTGATTGGTGGGTGGGGATGATTCTATACCTCCTATAGTAATTCATTCCCATGATCTTTTATTTCCTTAATTCTTCACCTGGATCCTTCTTCCAAGAAGCATTAAGGCCATCTTTAGACGAGTAAGGATACCCACCTGAAAGTCATTGATCAAAATTTTAACATTCATTTTTTCCACTATAATATTGCTAAGATTTAGGCCCTTCTCATCCTCTCAAAATTCTCTAATAGCTCAATCTGCAAATGAATTGGATTTGGGGGGCAAGAAGCCCTTTTATAGGAAAAACCCTAATTTTTCTATTGCCCATTGTGACCAAACTATAGCTCGGTTTGGTGAATTGTCAACATTGTTGGAAAGCTCTCATTGAGTTCTACAATGGGTCTCCATTTTTTTTGGTAATTTAACACTTCACCAGGAAGCCATTTCTTCCATGGGATCTCACTTTTCTACCTATTAAAATCTAATTTCTTCCTTTGAGCCACCCGTACTTTGGTACCACTTTACCTTTCCACTAGTCAACTCACATGATGATTTTTGTCATGGGTAAATATCATCTAATGATGCTTTTATGGTCCCCTCCAAGCCTCCCCCATGTGGAAGCATCATCAAGTCACCCTTGTTTAGAGCATCCGAGATGAGTCACCCTTTCTGTTACACAGTAAATTGTCACCATCCCTGTTACCCCTTCTACTGCACATTGGAGGACTTATTCCAGGACCTGTGAGAAGTGACATAACCTGAAAACACTTGCATTGTATCCCCTTGAGTATGTACTTCATATGCCCTGAAGACACCTTATGCAAAATACCCAAAAAAATAGCCCTTTTTCCATTGGCGCTATTCCACAGTGTATCACTCGCGCCAATGGGGGAAATCCTCCAAAGAGGGTGTGCCAGCTGGCGCTCTATCTTAGAGTCGCACTTGCACCAACCCAGTTGGGTAAAGTTTTTAACAAACCAACTTGCGAAGGTTCTTCCTAACCTATTCATGAACTGATTCCATCTTGAGTTGGTTCAGTTTGGCTTCGAATCTCCATAGAAGGGAAGTAGTTCTCCACTTCTCATGGAAGCTTCTTAGTGATAAAGCCAATCCCATGAATCTTGTGGATGATCCTAACTCCTTCTCCTCTATCTATATAAGCTTGTCCTTTTGCCTTTGACAAGCTAGTTAGTAATTTTACTCTCCAAGTTCCAAATTCTAAGTCCCAAAGTCTGAGAATTGCTAAGCTCATGCTACAAGAAGCCTTCTTCATTCCCATAAGGCTAAATCAAAAGTGAGGAGATTCTTGTCCAAGTAACCAAGGAGAGAGAGGCTTGTTCCCCATTCCCAACAAGCTTTGCAAGGCATGTGCTGCTGATCACCCAGCCAAAGGAGGATTTGACGTCAAAACTATGGTTGTATTCTTCTTTGTTTATCAATAATATACGACTATCATTATGGTTCCACTCTTATTGTCTTTGTAATGATGATTGAGTTATATCCTTTCTGACTGATATATAGTTGCATCTATTGGATTTTATGCTTGTATTTGTGTCGTTCTTTGCATGTGCAGGTGTCTGTTCATGAGGATCGTGGGATTGTGACCAGCCGGAGTGAAGGAATGGGAGTGACGACTCTTCTACAAGTACTAGCGTTGGAATCCAGGTAGGCCCTCATCATCGGTCTTTGATTTGAAATTAAGAACCTGCGTGTTACCGTTGTTTGATTGTTGCTAGACCCCATTTGGGCTAGTAGGGATCGCCTCTGTCCGCAGAGGGGACTTACCTCCACAACAATTTGGTGACTCCGCTGGGGAGTTGGCTTTTGTCTTGTTGTTTGTTTTGTCTTGTTGTTTGATTTGTAAACTTTAGACAGAGCCTGAAGTATGGCCAGATAGCCTTCGAAACGCTATTGCTTTTCATTAGCAAAGTAGATCAACACCACTTCAGTCCATCTCAGGTTTGGTTTACGAACTGAATGGCTTGGAACTTTCCTTGTTTCTTGGTTTCTCCTGCTTGGTTAGCCTTTTGGGTTGAGTCCTTGTGTTGCTTCTTGCCCCTTGGTGTACCTGGGTACTGTTGACTTAGCTTTGGTTCGTTTGTTTTTTATTTTTCCATAGAAAACTCAGCTGGCACTCTTTTATAGTGTTACAGTTGCACCAATTGGCGCTAGTTGCTCATTGACAACCCACGCCAATCCCTGAAAGGCGCTAGTTGCAGCCTGATAGTCGCGCCAGGCCTGGAAACTTTTGAAGTTTTCTTGGTTGTGAGCCCTCTGAGCTTGGTTTTTGTTCTGGGTACCTTTTTTAGACGTCTTGAGTGTGTTGGAGTGTGGTTTGACTAGTTTGAGTCTCTTTTTTGAGAAATTCCTAATTTGATTTCCTTTGGTCATTACTTGGGGGTTTGTCCTAGTCTTTTCACAATTTTGCACCTTTTTGCTTTTGTATTTGCAAAAAACTTTCCCCCTCATTCGCCGAAATTGCATATGAGTGTTAATCGCCTTTGAGTGTTTTTATTTTTTGATCTTTGGAACTCTCACCCAATTTTCTTGATTTGCACTTGATTGGTTCTTAGATTACATTAGAATCATCTAGTGTTTGAGGATTCTCTTGCATAGATCACACTTGCATCATTAGAATTCTCATTTTCAGAATATGAATGAAAAATGTGCATAGATTACATTTGCATACTTTTCAAGTGAATTGTGCGTAGATTAAAATTGCATAGATTACCTTTACCCTTTGGGTGTTTGCCGCTTTCTATCGATTTCACGTTTCTAGCCCTAGGGAATCTAGTGGCTTTGTGTGTCGAGCCTTCCTTAGGCGTTTTTAGTCTTCTAATGGTCCAGTCGACTCTCTGATTACTCCTTTACACTTTTTGGGTGGTTGTAAATTGTTTATTGCGTTATTTGGGTGACTTGCTTCGTTTTCACTTGAATTCCGCTTTGTCTCGTTTTGAGCCTAGATTACATGGCTCACTGGTGTCTTTGGGACTTTTCTTGTTCTTTGGAGGTTTGCTTTGTGATTTAGGGAACTGAATGTGCTTGTATTGAGTAGAATTTGTTTGTCATCATTTCTCAAAGTTTGTTTAGTGCATTTTTCCAATCAACAAAAGAAAAAATCTCTTTTGCTTTGTATTAGTTAATGAAAATTAGAACTTTTCATTTTGATTAGTGATTGGTGATCTTAAAGGAGAGTTTGTTAATTTCCATTAGCCGCATTAGGGAAGTTCTTTGTTGTTTTGTGATCATTTCATTTGCGTGAGAGCTCTCAAACCCTCTCGTAACTAGCATTCATCGAATGAAATGACATATTTTGGCATATAGTTTGCATTTAGGGAATTTTGAGATATCACATACGGTAAGGCCTGAAAACTGAAACCTAATACAAGATAAACTTTAAAATGAACTGAATAAATCTAACAATGCATTGGAACATAACGCTCACTTTTTAGAGGTCTAGGCTAGAGACGTGCTTCGACTTCGTTAAACCTAGTCACTTTTGTTTCCACTCAAGGTTGGGTGATTCCTCCTTTTGTGACTCAATTGTGGTCTAGTACGAACTTGTGCTCCCACGTACCATTGAGTATATGGGGAGACCCCACTAGGTTATCATCCTTTATCCATAGGAAGCCGTGCCTGCCACCTTACTACCCGTAATGCACCGAACACAACATTCAGGAAGATTGACTGTCGTACGGAAAGTCCTTGGTTTTCATACGATTGCCAAGGTGTATATGCAGTTTTACGGATTGTCTGGTAAACCTTTTACCTAGTTCTCCAGAGTAGTCACTTTTTGATCCTTTTCAAACTCCCTAAAAGAAAAGGCTCACCTGAGCATTTGTCACTTCGCGCTCATTAAACATTCGAAGGCGACTAGAGTCATCTTTTTGTCCTTTTCTCGACTCTCTAAAGATGAAAAGGTCAAGTTATGTACTTGTGTCTTAGAATTAAATTACTAGTGATCACATTCCCTGTTAGACTCTATTTGTTGGCCACTTGATTGTGTGTCTTGGTTTTTTTTTAGCCCCGTGTGTGATTTTCAGTTTGGATGGCAACTTTTCCAGAGTTCACCAACCCAGGAATCCCCTCTGAAGGGAACCCTAGTCATTTTCCTCCTTTTGGGAATGTTGGTGCTCCTTACATGGCAACGTTGTCCCTTCCCAGGTTAACTGTTGGGTTGCCTGTTTAGTTGTTCTCAACCTCTGTGGTCCCTAATGTTTCAACTATTGGTCAATCAGTTCCTCCACCCGAACAACATCATGTTGATTCCAAGGTGGACCTAACCCTTTCTTCGCCTATTTCTACGTCTTCATCTTCTACTTCACCTGGTGAAAGTTTGGATTCAAGTAACCAGGTGGCTACGAAGAAGAAGAAGATGACGAAGAAGAAGAAGTCGCCCAAGCAAGAGGCTAAAAGTGTAGCTACTGCCCCGAGTACAACTCAGGTCAGACCACCTTCTGCTCCTCCGCGGAAGGTTAAGTTTCCTTGTAAATTATGAAAGGGAGACCATCTTCTCCGTGATTGTCCTAGCCTTCCTAAGATTTTAGAAGTATGGTCTCACAATTTTACCTACCCCTCATCGTCCTCTGAAGCTCATGGCGATGTTACCCTATCAACTGGCAATGGTAAGAAGAAAGGGAACATTCGATTCCCCTGTAGGCTATGTGAAGACAACCATCTCCTTCACCTTTGTCTGCTCATGGATAAAGCTTCCGCTGTTTTGGAAAGTCTTACATCTTCTTCACCCCAACTCCCCGTTGGTTATTAGAAGCTCTCTTTAGATCCTCTCCCTATAGACAAAGAGATTGATTTAGATCCTTCTCTTGTCCATCCTCCTCTTTCTGAACCTAGTTGTGCTAAGCTTGTTCCAGACCAACCATTGGTCGGAAAGAGTGTCGACTTGGGTTCACCACCCGTCGATCACTCTGTTTTGGAAGAGCGCCATGCTCATGTTCTTCTCGTCTCATCAGATTCCCCTGAGTTTGAAAACAACTCTCCTATCCCAGCTGATCTTGAGAGTCCTTCTTCGGAGCAGGGGGAAATCATACGATTCCCCCACCAAGTAGTTCAGTCGTTTCCTTCGACTGGAGTCACCTGACTACTTTCCGCCTTCCATCCCATGTGCCTTTCCAGATCACAGTACATGCCAATGATACGGCAGTACCTGCACTGTCTTAGATGAGGGTGCATCTGTTAGTCTTATGCTTTCCACTACTTGGCAAGCTTTGGGCTCCCCACAGCTTGTGCTGGTCGCTCAGAATCTGATGGCATTTGACGGAGGAACCAGTCAACCACTAGGGATCCTTCCAAAGTTCCCTATTACTTTCGAAGGCAAAACCAACTATATAGACATACTGGTTACCCAAGGTGCTTTAGATTTCAATCTTCTCCTTAGCCGTGACTATGTTTATGCCATGGGGGCCCTTGTTTCTTCACTTTTCCTTGTGGTTTGCTTTCCACACGACAGAAGAATCATGACTATAGATCAATTATCATTCTTTATTCCCCCAGTGTCTCCTACGCAGTTGTCACCCCCTCCTGGTTTTTATCCACTGGTTGTATCTGCCTCACTGCAAGTCAACTACATGGCTACTTATCCCGTGCCTATATCCAATGATGCTGCCATTGTGCATAGTGTCCTGGGGGCATTGGGCCCTGACTTCCAAGACGTTGTCCTTCCCCCGGGAGTGGCACTCTTGGAAGCTACAACTTCATGTTCATCATGATGAAGTCTGGTCGGAGCATAGTTCACTTTCCTATGTCAAGCTCCTTAAAAAATGAAACTAGGTCTGGTCCGAGGATAGTTTGTTCCTATGTCAACCTCGTTAAAAAATGAACCACGGATCTTAGAGCACAGTTCCTTGTCTTGTGTCAAGCTCGTTAAAAAATGAAACAAGGGTTATGAGGATAGTTCAACCTCATTAAAAAATGAAACAACTCCCTTTCCGAATCGAGTCTTTTGATTGAGATCTCGTACAATACAAGTCGAGTCTTTCCAAGATCTCGAAAGTGAACCTTCATTCCATCCACTTTGTTGAATGCAATGAAGCTTGAGGGGCATGTACCTCATTTTGCGTCATTATGCTGGGGGCATGCAAACTTATAACAAGCATAGTTTTTTGTTTCAAGCTTGTGTAAACATGAAACCGAATCCAAGCATATTTTTTCGTTTCAAGCTTATGTAAACATGAAACTGAATCCAAGCAGAGTTCTCCATGGTTCAAGCTTGTGTAAAAATGAACCCATAGCCGATGTACATCTCGTGATTGTTGTCTTTATCTTCTAAATTCTATTAGATGAGCCTTGGTTGTTTTCATCCCATCGCCACCATCTCTTTGGCCAATCATATGCTTTCACTTGGTTGTTTTACCTTTCTTGAGGGACTGCAGTTATGAGTGGTTTTGTTAGCCAACCTCTTGACCATTACATGTTTTGAGCAGTTCCA
>APFE030325223.1:81992-101862 GCA_000404065.3 Pinus taeda
TCCTTCAACACTAGAGGCTGGAGTTTCTCCTGGTGGGAGTGCTTGTGTTTCTATGAAATTTTCCCTATCCATATCTACAAGTTTGTTCCATAGGATATGGATTCTCAAATGGTATATACCACTATTAATTTGATGAGGCCATGGTGAGCTAAATGCTAATTTTTTCATGTCCTTATCTTCTGAATCATATCCATGATTGACTGCAAAAGACAATGAGGGACACTAAGTCTTTGAGAAAAGGGTAAGCTTGTCTTGAATCTCAACTCTTGCAGAAACCTGAAGTGGTAGGCATAAACTACACTCAATCTCCCTTCACAAGATATGTATTTAAGGATATGGTAGACTACCTCATCCCAAAGGTAAGGAAAAATTGATCTCCTCACTCCATTCTTGTCTTCTACAGGCTTCTGTTTTGAAACGAAGAAGTTTTTCCTAGTTGTGACACTTGCTTGTCTTCTTTTCTCCATCTCATTCCTAGAGGCAAGGGTGTTACTCTGTTGATAGTTTATGGACTAAGAGAAATGACCAATCCTCTAAAAATAGTTGTGGCATTGTCTTCCCCTTGAGAGTGTAATGCTGTGGAAAATTCATGTGCCAAATCATCATCATACCCCTTTAGTAGCTAGAAGAAGCCCAACCACTGGTGGTTTATGAAGATGTCAACTACAAGAGAGTGTTGGTGAATTCTCCTGGTGTTTGAGGGTTCCCTTTTGTTAAATCCTCCCCCCATTTCTTTTATATTACTCCTTGATGCTATGTAAGTGTGGAATTTCAAAAATTCAAGTAGTCCCAGTGGTGACATAATGTCATAAAAAATGGTGAAAAAGTGGCACAGTGCTTGGCGATAGTTAGGAAGAAGCGTGCTCAAATTTATATTCACAAAGCTATTTATTTATCTTAACCACAACAACCTCCACAAGGATCCCCTACTGATCAATTTTCTATTATATGCTCTTAATTTCAAGCAGTTTGTTCATGAAATTGGGTGTAGAAACAAAAAAGGAGGGTATCACTTACTTCTTATCAGAGCAATTCTACGCGTGCATGAATTTTTTGAGACAATATCAAGCCACTATAACTCCTTTTTCTCCTTGCAATTCCTCCTGTAGCTCCTCTCGGCCCTCCTGTAGAAATTGCAAGTCTACCGGTAGCTTTCTCCTGTAGCACTATGTAGGTAGGGTTCGAAACTCCTCAGTGGCACTCTAGATGCTCGATGCACTAGATTGTCCTTCTTCCACTCGTTTTTGGAATGAATGATGGTGTAAATGGAGTCAAGCCAACATATAATATCCTTTTTTGGTTAAAATCTTGGAGCGCTGTGGTGACTTGGCATTAACATGAGTTTCTTCTTTTGGACTGTTGTCCCCACTAACTGTAATCGTCGCTCCCTCCTTGCGATGATCACCCCACTCTTTGAGGACACTAGTTTGTTTTGAGTTGACATTTTCACATTGCATGGGTGACTTAACTCACACTTGAGTTGACTAGTCGAGAATGACCAAGTTCACTGGCCATCTCCAGCCTATTAAAACACATTTTCTCACTTAAAACACATGTTTGTCATTTTTATGTAGAGGGAGGAGGTTAGGGTTTCCATAACAAAGTCTACCTATGGATCAATTTGTTGCAGAGGCTTTCATGCTGGAGCTAGACCATACATCATTATGAACAAGGGAGTTGACCTCTTTGACTTATTTCCTGTGCATGTCTTTATTTTTTATGCTTCCTTGACTGTTGTTGTTGTTGTGTGTTTACAGGGGCTTCTTATAATAACTAAGCTCCTTCTAGTGGTGGAAGGCCTCCGGAAGAATGAGGTGTCTCTTCATGGCTTCATCATCCCATCTGGTGGTGAAAAAAACATAATATCAGTGTTTGATGTGTGGTTGTACACACTACTACATGAGGAGTTTCTTCCTGTAGTAGTCCCTTATTCTCCCCTTTAAGTATTCAATTGGCATGAGGGAGATGTGGGAGATGATGATGAGTTATGAGATAGGGTTAGAATCATGGAGTAGTGTAGGCACTACAAAGATAGAAAATGATAACTTATTTGTTTATTTTTTATGGTAGGACAGAGTAGAGAAGTTTGAGAATTTTTGGTGAAATGAGTGGATGGATGATGGATGAGTGATGGAAAAGTCATAGGAGGACCCTATTTACCATTTCTCAGAGTTAGGATGGTATTTTGGATATTTTTTCTCCTCGGATCCCCCTCCTGTAGCTCCACAGGCTCCTCCTGTAGCATTACAGGACCTTCCTGTAGCAACACAAGTCCTTTCTGTAGCAACACAAAGACGAGGTGAATTTTAGATTTCTTGATGATGGCATAGTGGAGAGAGATAATAATGTGAATGGAGAGGATGGGTATGGGGAGTATGGATAGAGGAATGGATGGCAACCTATAGGTATTGGCATGTAAGCATGAAATATGTCATTGTGTACAAGTCTGCAAAACAAAATAAAGGTTAGCAAATAAGATATAAGCTTCTGCCTTTTTCTATGTTCTTTTCTCTCTTTTTTTCTTTTTCTTGAGACACATAGGCTGCTTCAAAGGAGTTTTTCAACCTACATGCCTTCCCTAGGTGCCTTAAGAGAGGTTTTCACCTAGGCATATTTATTATTTTATTTATATTTTACTTTATTATTTATTTATTTATTTATTATTTATTTATTTATTTTTTTATTTATATTTATTTATTTTTTTGTGTTTTTCTCTGGGTTTTCATCAGAAGGTTTCAAACCCAGGATTTGGTCTCAATGCCCTCACAGAGATTTCAATGCAGGCGTCTTTATTTTATATCTTTTTATTCTTTTTTTTAAATAAAATTTCTAAAAGTGTTGTGGATTGGAAGCTATGAAACTCCCAATCACATTCAATTCCTTACTGACTGAATTGATAAATTCTGGTCTTCTATATAACTTCAACTTAAAACCATTTACAAGCAAGGGGGTGCCTTCCTCATCAATAGTTTTGACCTAGACATATCCATTTTCATAATATTTTTCCACTAGGTATGGGCCCAACCATATTGTCATTAGCTCCCCTTTAAAATATTTGAACCTAGAACCATATATCAGGGTCCAAACCCCTTCTTGAAAAGTATTTTCCTTGATATTCTTGTCATGCCAGAACTTTCTTTGCAGCTGTATGAATTGAGTGTGTGAGGGAGCTTTCATTCTGAACTCATCTAAGTCATTCAGTTGGAGCAATCTTTCTTTCTTTGTTGTGGTGACATCTAAGTCCAACTGAAATGCAATTCTCAAAATGTTATATTAAAACTCAATAGAAAGTAGATATTTATTCCCATAAACCAAATCATATGAATTTATCTAGTGGTGGTTTTACAAGTGGTATTATGTTGAGAAATGAGAACAAGAAATTACAGTTTAATTTGTCGTTGAATTAAACTGTGAATTAAAATTGAATTCTATTCTCATAGCAACTTGTAAATAGTTAATTAAGTTTAATTGACTTAATTAGCTTAGAAATTTAGTGTTGGAAGTCATTCTATAGTCATGTATATGTTCTCCCTAAATTTTAGGGGTCCCCGATGAGTTTATTTGAGTTGTAAATAGATAACTCAATTTTAATGGGTTATGGTCAGTTAAACTAGTTCTAACTATTTGTGGAACTAGTAGAGGATTAGTAGTGAGTTGGTGCATTGGTTCATCCTCAGTGCTACTCCATCTCACTGAAGATTCCCTCACGAGAAAATCATGCATGTCATTTCAGAAAAAGACACAGTTGACACTAGAGTGCAGGGACATTGTACTATCAGTTGTAGAATGATCTGTGTTGTACAGATCATGCATGTAATTAGAAGAGGACCTAGATTTGGATTACATAGTTATGGAAGAAGGAATTCCCAATTACATATGGGCTATTCCTGATAGGAATTGCACAAGGAAATAAGGGTTGAACAAGAAGAAAAAATTGCTAAGTGTTGGTCAGTGCGGGTTTGTAAGGCAGAGGGTTGATCTTACTTGTGTAGAATTGTTCTTGTGAGAACAAGATTTGTATTCACTCATATTTTTGTTTTAATGCAATAGATAGTCAGGGCTTTTGAGCAGTGGGTTCCCCCAGAGAAGCAATTGTGTTATGTGTCTTTGATTTTCTTCCTCTTATCGATTATTGTTTTCATCAATTCTTGGTTTCTGTTGTTTAAAGAGTAGAGTGGATTATTGTCTTGTGTTTTAGTACATTACATGAGATGTGTATCTACAGGAAAATTTACATTATACATGGTATCAGAGTTATATTTGTAGAAATTTTTACATGGTATCAGATCTATATTTGTAGAAATTTCTATATGGTATCAGAACTGAAGACAATATACTAGAGGAGATTTTGAAGTTTTGAGTTTTGGGTTATAGGTGAAATTCGAATTTGCAATACATACTTCAGGATTGATAAATGGCGTTCTACGGTTTGTCGCTCGAGTATGAATTGGAAGGAAAATCAAATTATATAGCCTAAAAGGATAGAATGGAGGTTGTGCTGGAGGATAATGGCTTGAAGGAATTCATTTATCAAAACATTCCTAAGCCAGTAGCCTCAGATGCACAAAATCTGGCCAAATGGAAGAAGTGTGTGGTGAAAGGCAAGATGGATAATCCTTGAGGGATTTCTAGGCCACATTGTCTCAAGTCTCCATGGGAAGGAAAATTAATATGCTATGTGGAAAGAATTGATGGACCTACTCTAGAACAACAGTGACCATAGGAAGTTGTCACTGAAAGAAAAACATTGGAAAATAAAGATGAAGAAAGGCGAGAGCATTCAAAAATACTTGACCAAGTTGACTCACTGTCATGATGAGCTTGGAAGTGTTGGAATAACCCTTTCCGAGGATGATATGGTGAGCCTAACTCTCCTAGGCATTCCCAAGGGTTGGAATAACTATCAGGAATATGTCAATGGGGGGGAGAAATTGCCAGATTGGGAACGACTATGGTCATATTTGATGCAGGAGGAGATCAGAAGGAACACCAGAGATGGTTCCTTATCAAATACTGATGATGAAGAAAATTGTGCCTTCGTGAGTAAGGCAAGGAAAGGGAAAGGGAAGGCATCTCATTCCAAACCCAATTATTTCCATGTAGGTAAGAAGAAATGCATGACAAAAGTTAAGTGCTTTCATTGTCACGAGCTGAGCCATTTTGCTACAAATTGTCCACTCAAGAAGTCCAAGAAGAAGTCCTCAAGAGGAGCGGTGGGTGAGGATTTTTCCTTTCAATTCTAATTGGAATTTACTCTCATTTCATGCATGGTGTCATCAATGATGGGTAATGTATGGTACCTTGATAATGGAGCTTCATTCCACATGACTAGTGATAAGGAGGTTTTCAGTGACCTGGAGGAGAAAGATCTCCAAATGCGTATCGAGATAGGTGACGACGAGAGGTATAATGCTACTGGGTTGGGCACGGTTACTTTTTAGAGGGAGCAGGGTGCTCCTCTCACCTTGAGGGATGTTATGTATGTGCCCAGGTTGAAGAAGAACTTACTATCAGTCACCATGATTGAGGATAGAGGCTACGATGTGATTTTCTCGAAAGGAAAGGCGTTGCTTCGACACATAGCCACGGATCAAGTAAAGAAGATAGGGATTCAAGTTAAGAATCTCTATAAGCTGGAGGTAGATGATTGTGCTACTTTGAGCATGAAAAGTAGAGAAGGCGCAGAGCCGAGACATTAGCCAGTTGTGGCATAGGTGATTGGGCCACTTGCATCATGGGGCTTTAAAAATCATGCAACAAATCTCTACTGGTCTTCCCAAAGGTATGCTAAAGCAAGTTGATACATGCAAGGGCTGTACTTTGGGAAAATACACCAAGGCTTCCTTTCATGATAGAGACAGTTGAGCAGAGGTGATTCTAGAGCAAGTCCATTCAGATGTGTGTGGGCCATTCTCAACATCATACAAGGAAAAACACAAGTATTATGTTATATTTGTTGACGACTTTTCTCGTAAATGTTGGATATTTTTCATGCAAAAGAAGGATCAAACTTTTGCAAAGTTTTGTGAATTTAAAGAATTGTTTGAGAAAGAGTCTGGCAAGAAGGTTAAAACTCTAAGGAGTGATAATGGTGGTGAGTATGTCTCAAATGAGCTTAAGAACTTATGTGTCACAGAAGGGATTAAACAGGAGTTGATGATACCCCATAACCCACAACAGAATAGGGTGGTTGAGAGGAAGAACAAAAGAATTTTAGGGGCAGTATGGGTGATGTTGCATGATAAGAGCCTACCACTACATTTTTGGGCTGAGGCATGGGACACATCATTTTATTTGCAGAACCATAGCCTGCGTCAGATTCTTGGGATGAAGATGAAAAGGAGGTCTATTCCGGTAAGAGGCCAGATGTTGGTCACTTCGGGATTTTTGGGTCAGTGGTATATTGGCATGTGATCAAAGATTCATGGAAAAAGCTTGAGCTGACAACAAGTTTTGGGAGATTTGTGGGGTACACTGATGCACCTCACAACTATCGGGTGTACTTGTCTACCAAAAAGATGACAGTGGTTCGAAGGGATGTCAAATTCGATGAGAAGAAGGCCATGTGAATTTCCCTTGAGAGGGAGATTCAGCTACATGTAATTGAGGAATTTTATATCCTAAGGTGGAGGAGCCTCAGATTGATGTGGAGAAGCCACATGTAGAGGATTCGGGAGTGGAGACATCCACTCAGGTAGAGTCTTCCATAGATGGGAGAAAGCACACCAGGGAGGCTAACAGGTTATTGCATAATGCATGGGAGAATGTTGGAGTACCCACATCTCAGCACAGGTAGTGGAGGTCACCTAAGAGGTACACTAGATACATGGCTCTTATGAGCAGATGTGTTGAGATAGAGCCATATTCCTTCGAGGAGGCAGTGCAACAACTGGTTTGGGTTGATGCCACGGTGGAGGAGTGTGACTCCGTAGTTTGTAACAATGTTTTGGATGTGGTCCCCAGACTAGAGGACAATTTAGTGGTGAGCTCCTGATGGATTTACAAGGTAAAGAAAGTTGCATATGGTAGTGTGGAGAAGCATAAGGCCAAGTTTATGGCTTGTGACTTTTCAAAGGTAGAGGGGATTGACTATGATGAGACCTTTGCTATTATTGCAAGGTACTCATCGATCATATCTATATTGACATTATCAACGCAGATGGGTTGGAAGATACATCAGATGTATGTAAAGACAACCTTCCTTAATGGAACGATTGAGGAAGAGGTGTACATAGAGCAGCCTGAAGCTTTTGAGATCTTCGATCGTGAGTCGCATGTGTGTTAGCTCAAGAGGGAATTGTATGGGCTAAAGAAAGCACCTCGTGCTTGGTACACCAAGATCGATAGCTACTTCACTAGGTTGGCCTTCACCAAGAGTGAAGTGGATGCGAAAATGTACAACATAGTGTTGGAAGGTAAATTGTTTGATCATTGTGTTGTATATCGACGATTTGATTTTGACAAGTGATGATCAGCTGATTAATTCTTGCAAGGAGGAACTTGTAAGAGAGTTTGAGATGAAGGACATGGGGCTCATGCATTACTTTATGGGCATGGAAATATGGAAAGGTGATGGGAAACTGTTTGTGTCCTAGGAAAGGTATGCCAACAAGATACTTAGAAGGTTTCGCATGGATAGAAGCAAACCCATGGAGACTCCTCTAGCAAGGAACTAGAGGAAGGAGGATGCTACTTCAAGGGAAGTAGTTGAAGCTACTGTTTATAGGAAGCTTGTGGGTTCACTCATGTATTTGGTGAACACATGACTAGATATGTGCTATGTAGTTAACCAAATTAGTCAAGCGATGGTTAGGCCTACCAAGTTGTATTTGAAGGCGACAAAGCATGTTTTGAGATAACTCAAGGGAAATACTTAGTATGGATTTTGGTACAAACGAATAGAGGCAGTGAAGTTTCATGGCTTCATCAATGCAAATTGGACAGGGATTCCATCTGACATGAAGATCACATTAGGAGGGATCTTTAGTATTGGGTCAGCAATAGTTTCTTGGTATAACATAAAACATAGATTGGTTGCACTCAGTTTGGCACAGGCAAAGTACATGGACACAAGTCAGGAAACATGTGAGGCCATCTGGATGAGGAAGATTCTGGTTGGTTTGTTTGGTCAATAGATGGATCCAACTGTGATTTACTACAATAATTAGAGTTGTATCAAACTCTCTGAATATCCAGTTTTTCATGATCGGTCCAAGCATATTGATATCTGGTATCATCACTCAGAGTTTGTGTATTGAGGTGGATTATGTTGTTGGAGTACATTCCCATGAAGGAGCAAGATGCTGACATTTTGTCAAAGGAATTTTCAAGATGTAAATTTGAGTTTCACAAAGATAGGATCGGGGTAGATGATAATCCCTTTCTTGTTGAGAGGGAGTGTTGATAAATGGAAACACAAAATTCTAGTTTAATTTTTCGTTGAATTAAACTGTGAATTAAAATCAAATTCTATTCTCATAGAAACTGGTAAATAGTTAATTTAGTTTAATTGACTTAATTAGCTTAGGAATTTTGATTTGGAAGTCTTTCTATAGTCATGTATATGTTCTCCCTAAACTTTAGGGGTCCAAGATGAGTTTATTTGAGTTGTAATTAGATAACTTAGTTTGACTGAGTTATGGTCAGTTAAACTAGTTCTAATTGTTTGTGGAAGTAGTAGAGGATTAGTAGTGAGTTGGTGCACTGGTGCATCCTCAGTGCTACTCCAGCTCACTTAAGGTTCCATCAAATTCATGCATGTCAGTTTAGAGAAAGACCCAGTTGAGACTAGAGTGCAGGGATAATGTACTATCAGTTGTAGAATGATCCGAGTTGTACAGATCATGCATGCAATCAGAAGAGGACCTAGATTTGGATTGTGCAGTTATGGAAGAAGGAATTCCAAATTAATGTGGGCTATTCCTCATAGGAATTGTGCAAGGAAATAGGGGCTCATCAGGCAGAAAAATTTGGCTAAGTGTTGGTCAATGCAAGTTTGTAAGGCAGAGAGTTGATCATACTTGTCCGAAATTTTTCTTGTGAGAACAAGATTTGTATTATCACTCAGATTTCTGATTAATGCAATAGATATTGAGGTTTTTGAGCAATGGATTTCCCCAGAGAAACAATTGTGTTATGTTTTTTTTATTATCTTCCTCTTGTTGATTATTGTTTCCATCGATTCTTGGTTTCCGCTGTTGAAAGAGTAGAGTATATTCTTGTCTTGTGTTTTAGTACATTACATGAGTTGTGAATCTAGAGGAAAAATTACATATTATAGGCCCAAGTGGCCTTTACTAGTCTCTTTTCCCAATATTTCTTGTTGCTGCTAACAACCTTGGTGAGGATGCTCTCCAGTGCTCTGTTTGTGACCTCTACTTGCCCGTTTTCTTGAGGATGATAGATAGTGGATGTCTTGTGCTTGATATGGTGTTGCCTCATGAGATCCTCAATCAAATTGGATGTGAAGTATGATCCTTGATCAATGACTACCTCCCTTGGATATCAAAACTTATAGATATGTTCTCTCTTAGAAATTCTGGCACTTTTTGCTTAGTTGTTGCTTTGACTTCCTTTGTCTCAGTCCACTTTGTCAAGTAATCAGTGCACACAATGATGTACTTTTTCTGCCTTGATGGTGGATCAATTGGCCCAATGAAATCCATGCCCCACTTGTCAAATGGCTCTAAGGCCACTTGAGTTTGTAGGAGAATTTCATCCTTGGGTGTGGGTTTGCCCATTCTTTGGCACTGATCACATCTAGTGGTATATCTCCTTGCATCTTGATGTAAGTCAGGTCAATAGTAACCAACCTGTAAAACTTTACAGATCATCCTTTTTGCAGCAAAATGGTCTCCACAAGGACCATCATGACATGTTGAGAGGTTGTCAAAGGCCTCCTCCTCTCTTACACATCTCCTCAATATTTGATCTGGCCCCAATCTAAAATATTTCCCCCAATCCAAGTGAAATGGGAGCTTTTCCTTGCAATCTTTCTTTTCTCCCTCGATGATATATTAGGAGGGAACCTCCTAGTAACCAAGTAGTTTTCTATTTCATAAAACTAGGGAGAAAGAAATGATATGGAAAAGAGGTTCTCATATGAAAGTTTATCATCCACCATCTCTTCATTACCTACAGGCAAGGTTAACCTGGACAAAAAATTTGCAACCACATTTTATTTTCCTAGTTTGTCAATGATAGTCAAATCAAACTGTTGTAGAAATAACAACCACCTAATTATTATAACATTATTCTAATGGGTTTTGGAGCAAAATTTTGGTACCCAGTGATATAGTGCCTAAATTTTTTTAAATAATGTACTACAACTAAGAGTTTTTTTAGTGATAGTGTAATTCAACTCACCTTTAGAAAAATTCTTACTAGTGAAGTAAATTTCATAAGGCAACTTATTCTCTACTTGTCCTTAAGGACCCTCCCACAGCTTTGTCTGATGCATCAATATGTATATGGAAAGGCAATGCCCAGTTGGTACCCCTTAAGCTAGGTGCAGTAGTCAACTTTTCTTTCAACACTTTAAGGGCTTCTTGACAACTTCTTGTCCAATAGGAATAGACATATTTGGCCAATAAACCAAACAAAGGTGAAGCCACTTTACTAAAGTCTTAGAAGAATATCCTATAATACCCTGATAGTCCCAAGAATCTCCCAACATCCCTTTGCTTCTAAGGGATAGGGATTCGGTAGGGACCCTTTCGATGATAACAATTTTGGTTTCGTCCACTTGTATCCCTTCCTTGGAGATGGAATGGCCAAGGACAATCCCCTCATTCATCAAGAACTCACATTTCTCGAGGCTTAGAGAGAGATTCATTTTAATGCATTTTTTTAAAACCTTGCACATATTGGTGAGAGCTTCATGGAAGTCGCATCCATAAGGAGTGAATTCACCGATGTATATTTCCACATAATCATGAACCAATTCATCAAAAATACTCAAGACTTCCCTCTAGAAAGTAGCAGGGACATTGCACAAACCAAATGGAAGAACTATATAAGCAAAGGTACCTCAAGGACATGTGAATGTGGTCTTGGCTTGGTCTTCAGGACTAATCTAGATTTGATTGTATCCACTAAATCCATCCAGGAAGGAGAAGAATTTCTTGCCTGCAAGGCCATCTAGGACTTGGTCAATGAAGGGAAAGGGAAAATGGTCCTTCTTTATGGCCTTTCTTGAGCTCCATGTAATCCATATAGATCCTCCACTTCCCATTCTTCTTGGGAACTAACATAAGAGGTGACACTCACTCGCTATTTGAAATAGGGTATATGAACCCTACATCTAGTAGTTTTTGCAGCTCGTCCTTCACAATATCCTTAAGAGTTGGGTTTATCCTCATCTAGGGTTGGAGCATAGGCTTGCATCCCTCCTTGATGTAAATATGATGGGTACAGACCAAGGATGCACACCTTTCATTTCCTTATAGTCCTAAGTAAAAGCATCCAGGTGTTGCCTTAACGCTTGGCACAATTGTTCTTCTTGCTTGGCCGAGAGAGAAGGGTTGACATTTAAGGTTCTCGATGGGCCAAAATCTATGATATTGACATGGTCTAGACTTGATTTAATAGGGCATAAGTCATCCCAAGGATTATTCGTAGGTCCTTTCATCAACTAATCAATGGGTATGGGAGTGGGAGGTTGATTCTGAAGGATATGGTCAATGAGATCATCTTCATCAAGTTTCCCCCCTCCTGTAAGGATGTACAGAGTGAATATTAGGTGGGCAGTGGTATGATACAATTCATATTCTTCCTCCCCTTCTAGCCACAAGGGTGATTCATGCTCAATAGAAGGCTAAGCAGGAGGATACAATACCAATTGTTTAGACAAATGGCCATTCTTGGTGGTCATGTTCCTAGCCATAAAACTAATGGAGGCATCAATAGTGTCCAACCATGGCCTTCCTAAGATGAGCAGATAGCCATTGAACTTGGTTTTGGGATGGAGAACTAGGAAATCAGTAGGATATCCCCAATAGAATGGAGACCATAACATCTTCAACAACTCCCTTAGTAGCTATTGTGGATCTGTTTGCAAGCTACATCACTGTGGTGGTCTTTCTCAAAGCTCCTTGGAGGTTTAACTTTAGCATGGTTTCCTTAGTCATCACATTGATTGCAGCCCCAATATCAATCAAGTTGTTAGGGACTACAAGGCCATCAATGTGCACATCTACTATAGGGCTTCCAGAGCCTAGATATTTCTGGAAGATCACCCTCCCAAGCATCAAATCAGATAATTGCCCAACAACATTTATGGTGGGGGTGTCTCTTTTTCTTTTACTAGGATGTTTGAAACATTTCTCCTTGATAGGATTATTATAGATGGTAAAATATTTTTTAGCTTGTTGATGGGGTATTTTAACACACAAATTATTCAATTCTCCCAAAAGTTCAACCTCTTCTAGGGTGTGTTGTCTAGGGTGGATCAACCTCTCAGGAAAAGGAGGTAGATTGACTTGAGGAACACTCTCTTCCTTCTCTCCTTCAATATCTTTAGGTGGAGAATGTGGGTGGTTATTTTGAAGCAATCTCCCAGACCGAAGGTTGATCTCCTAGATTTCCATGGCATAAGCAGGGTGAGATGTCTCTCAATTGTAGACCTGTTGGGCTTGCTTGTTTTTCAGGTTTAGATTTGGTTGAGAAGGCATTTGAGATTTCTTAGGTGGAGTAGGATGAGTGAGTTGTGGCTTAGGTTGCGGTGGAGGTAGTAAAGTAGGAGGTTGGTTAACTTGAGGCCTCCACCCTTGTGACGGGTTGCCCCATTGAGAAGAATGGGGTGGATATGGCTGAAAAGGTTGGTTGATAGGTTGAGGAGGATACGAAGGAGCATAAGCCCAAGGAGGGGGTGTGGACCAGGATGGGTGAGTGGAAGAGTACCAAGGTTTCAAGGGTGTATTTTGATTTGGATTATAGTAAGAGTAGTGTGCACCTTACATGCCATGTTGATATGGCCTACGTCCTTGAGGTCTTCTTTGATTGATGAAACAAAGTTTCTCTAAACCCCCTTCTACTCCTTGATATACAAATTTTAGTCCTGGAAAACAAGGGCACTTATCTGTTGCATTATTTTATTCACAGACAAGGTAGACCTCTATGGAATTTTAGGGGCACTCATTCTTAGGATGCATTTTGGTGCATCTTGGGTAGAAAATAGCTAGTGCCCTTTCTGCTTTCTTTTGATTTTCATGGTATCCATTTGTAGTGAAAAGGTATGCATAATTTCACTCGTGAAATCCTCCAACATGTTTCCTATCTCATTCTTAATGGAAGTTGTGGAGGGAGAGAAGCTGACCAAGCCTTGACTAGCCCTACTCTTCTTTCTAGCAACCCTAGAGTGATTCATGAAAATAATTATAATGTCATCATAGGATAAATGATAGATAATACCCTAGACAACATTTTGAGGGTCTACAACATGTCTCCCCTGATCCCTCGGAGAAGAACTAGTTTGAGTGATTCAAGGTCAAGGGTGCAGTTGGCCCTCCTATAACTAAGTTGAAATCTCTCCTCATAGTATTCTAGGTATTCATTGAGTCCAAGAGTCATCCTAAATGTTTATTCCTTGGTTTCTTTGGACCTATAATAATTATTGTACTTTTTATTGAAGGCTTTTGGCATTTGGGCTTAGGTAGTGATGCTACCCCCATGCAAACCCATAAACTAGGGAAAGGATGCATCTTTAAGGGTAGAGGGGAATAAATTCATCTTCTGCTCATCAGAGGCATAGTCATAGGTCCTACAGACAACAAAATATTCAAACATGAAGGTATCACAATCCTCAGAGGTTAAGCCATGGAAGTGTGGAAGGGCAGTAGGGCTTATATTATTCATTCTAGCCTCTTGATTGGTCTCTCTGATAGGGAAAAATCCGTTGTTATTGTTTTTAGCCATAGTTTGGGTAGGTAAAGTGGGTTATTATTCTTCCCCAATAGGTTCTTCAAACAATTCAGGTTGCTCACCTAGAGGGTCTTCTAACTCCCCTGTAGCCAAAGAGGGAAGTTGACAGTCATTGAAGAAGAGTGAAGGTTGCTTGTTTGAGGGTGTGGGGGTTTTTGGTAATAATTTTCCTTAATTATCCCTATTCCTATGAGGCATGAAATAAATTTTTCTTTCTCTTTTTTTAATGTTATTTTTTCAAAAAATGTATGCAAAATAGAAAACAATGCTTATGAAGAAACAACATATACCTAGACAACTCCCCGACAATGACGCAAAAAAGTGGTGAGTTCTGGTATTGCACCAAGAATGTTGTAACTCCCAAGGGCTCCTCAACTCAAATTATCAACCTAGGGTTCATACAAAATTCGAGGTGACAATGCTATATGCACAACAGATAGGATTCCACTCATGCCACCCTTAGTTATGACATTATATCAAAAAGTGCTCAAAAACCCTTCCTTCTACTGAATTAGAATGAAATCCTGATAAAAGGACAAATTGGAAATTTCTTCTAAGTATGAAAATAGAAATGCCATTGACTCAACTTGTAAAACCCTAACTACTCAATTCATGAAAGGGTAAAGGCTAACTTACTTACAGAAATGAAGTTATGTTATCTTGTAGAATTCATCAAAGTACCTCATCTACTTGCAAAAAAAAAATTAATCTATCTTGCATACCTCATAAAATTACCAATCAAAATCACAGGTACCATCTGCCTTGTTCATACTTGGTCACAAATCAATAACCTACTTTGATGATAAAGAAACTAACTCTACTCTGTTTTTGCAGTGAATACAAGGAAGGTTTGGAGTGGCCTAGGAGCTTTTCCTGATCATATTATCACATATGGAGGTCATTATGCATCTATGCTAAGTCTGGGTCAAAACTGATGAAGAAAAATGATGCTACAAGTTTGTTGCAGGCGATTGCTACAGGAGGCCTGAAATGCTATAGGCAGGCCTATAATACTACGCGAGGGCATATGATTGGTTTTTGAAGGTGAAAATGTTGGATTAAGGGTATGAAGAGGTGAATAGTAGTTTTAGAAAATTAAAGGAGGTTGGTTTGATCCTCTAGCCAAGCTTAGGACCTCTAAGAGGTCTGTCTTGCACTAGGATGAGTGCTCTCGGTGACCTAGACAAAATAGCTTATAAAACAAAGTTTTCTTGGGATAGAGCTTGGAGGTTCAAGGAGAAGGTGAAAGGGCTCGGGATGGAAGTGATGAAGGTTCCCTTCCCTACAGATCAATCAACCCTACAACAAATCACATGCATGCATCTTTTTATCATTTACAAAATTAAATAACTTATGATGGAAAAGATGAGTTGAATTTGAATGAAATCTAATTCATGAAAACCACTAAACTAATCATTGCACTAACTTCTAAAATATAGAAAGTAAATGTAAAACATGATAACTAACACTAATATACTTCTGAGAAATCATAAACATAATCTTTTTGGGTTGTGGTTGTGAATACTTCCACTCATTTTGCCACAAGAGAGAGGTGATGTATAAGTTGCAACCACATGATTTTATAGGTTAACTTATACTGAAATGCAAGAAACTATGAACTTCTCGGAATCAAGAAGAAACATAAGTAAAAGAAAATGGACCAAAGCCTTTGGGTTGGTCCCAAACCCAAGGGTCTCAACCCTCTAAAACTAACTCAGATGCAGCATAAAATCCAACTTCTCATTATCAAAAAGTGCAGGTCTAATACATCACATAAATGTTGAAAATAAAAATGTCAATGCTTGGAGCTCAATAGTTACACCTGCGAAAAAAAAAAAAAAAAAAAAAAAAAAAAAAAAAAAAAAAAAAAAAAAAAAAACTTTGAATCCTAATGAGCTCTTCCTCTATTTTATTTATACAAAAGTGCTATTGAAGCAACTCCCTTGAAAGTAGGGATGGTTCCCTCCTTCATTAGAGAAATTTTGAGGTCTAAAATGGGCCTCCTAAGAAAAATGTACAACCAAAATAAAATTTATAAGACCCAATATGGTTCAAGATGATGATCTCAACCATGGGGGATGATTCACCAAATTTGGGGTAAAAAAATAAAAAGATTAAAAAATAATCAAATAATAAAACTACTTTTCAATTCATATTTTCAACTTATCTCCCTAAGGTTTTACTCAAATTTCAAGCGAGAGTACTCGTTGGATGCAAAATTTTAATTCCTCATCCAAGGAGTACCTATGGTTCATACTTTTGATGGACCCTACTACACGAAAAATGAGAAATACATGAAAAAATGTGATTGCAATCACAATTTTCATGTATTTCTCATTTTTCATGTAGAAGGGTCCATAAACAATATGCAACATAGGTACTCCTTGGATAAGGAATCAATTTCTGCATCCACAAGTGTTCCCACTCGAAATTTGAGTAAACCCATAGGGAGATAAGTTGAAAATAAGAGTTGAAAAAGTAGTTTTTTCTTTTTTCCCTCTAAAATTTGATGATGTAATGTAATCTTATTTTATTGTTTTCACTACTATTTTATAATTTTCTTAGGAGGCCCATTTTATACCTCAAATTTCCTCTAATGCATCTTGAAAATGGTGGATCTTTTCCTTTTTTATCTTCACTCGGATTAGGAGTCACTCATCTGCCAATGAACTCGAACTGGTGAGAGAGGATAGGGTGATCCCAACCCAATTTTAATGTGTTAAGGAGGTGAAAAAACCCCCGAGATTCTCTCTTAGTTGCCTCCATTAAGCCCATGCATAATAATAGCCTAAAAAATGCTTCATTGTCCTGCAATTAAACCACATTAGGCCACATACTATGAGAAACACCTTGTACTCCTCTTACGAAGCATAATATAACGAAAAATGTGAATTAATGCAAGTGAAGGGTAGTTTTAAGGCTGGAGGATGGCATATTAATTTTCAAAATGTACCTACTGATGGGAATCATCACATGGTTAAATAGAAAGTACCCAAGCCCTTTTCCATTGATGTTAAAGGGGGAGAGTAAGAAAAAAATAGATATATAGAAGATGGAGAGCGAACAATTATCAACAATAAAGGGGGAGAGTGAGTAGAGAGTGGAAATCTATTCATATTGATAGAGCATGTGTTTCCATCAATGACTAGAAATGTTTGGTGATGTTGCCATCAATGCCAAAGGAGGAGATTGTTAAGCAAGTTGGCAATGGTTATCATTTATGTCAAGTTTAGTCATTGGTATCAAGGTTTTTCCTTAATGACAAGTGATGTCAAGTTCATGGGGATCTTGTTGATGCGTCATACATGTTGCTTATTATGTCAGTTAGTTGTTGATTGAGTAGACTATATTTGAATGAATTTTTATTCAATATTTTTTTTTGAAAGAGCATGCAAGATCCTTAGTTGGATATCCCTCTCCAAGACATTTCCAATGGTATATGGCACTTGATCTAACTCTAAAGTAATGAAGAGAAAACTTAGTTTGAAATGTTGCAGATCAAGCAAGGTTCCATTTGGTCATGGTTTCACTGTGGTCCCCCTAGCAGATCAACGCCAAGGTTGAAATAACCTCAGGAACAATGGCACTATAGGCAACAAGCGATGGAATGGCAAGGTCCTGGTCATGTCAATTGTCATAAAAGGCCACAAGTAGGCATTTGCAGTTTGAGATTCGATCAACAATCAGACTGTGAAGGAAATAAACATAGGAAAAATAGCCCTGAGTGGTGAGCAGTAGCTAGTGAGGTGACAAGGATCCTGGTCATAGCTCCTAGTCACTAGGATCTTGGCAATAAGATCCTAGTTTTTTATTGGACTTCCAGATGAGACATGATCTACTCACAACATAGTGATGAGTGACAAGCAGTGGCTGACACATGCAGAAATGCAAATGGTGCCTCCGTGTGGAAATGATTAAAAGACATACATATTCTAGTGATTGATCCCCAATGATCAGGTTGGGGTTGGTTATTGAACGATGCCTGTCAATTATGGAACCCCCCCCCCCCCCAAAAAAAATGTTAACATGAGGTGAGGGGGTATGGTATAGGGATTTGTGGCAAACCACCAATGGTTTTTGATAAGCTGATCAATGGATGTACTGGAATCCATACCGGACCTACCCAAAGTACAATATCCTCAGGGGAAATATAAGTTATTTTTGCAAAGTGGTTTTAATGTGGGTGACAAAATGACAGTGCATGGTAAATGGTAGGTCAATTTAAGTGACAAGTGGATCTTGAAGGTCTAGTCAGTGACAAACATGGTAGAGGAAGCATGAAATGGCTCAGATGATGATGTGGAAACACATGAGGGTGGCACATGATAGGTGGATTCAATGTTTTTTATAGGCCAAGTATAATTTTGGTGGGTAACATGTGGCATGTATATGTCAACAAAAGACACATTGAAAGCTATTATTGGTCATATATAATGATATGGATGATATTTGGTAGGTGATGTGACCCTTGACCATTGGGCCCTCAGGGCATCAGGTTGGTGGAGTAAGAGTATTCAAATGATGGTCAATATCCAAGATCTGAGAAACAAAAGGTCGATCCATTAGTCGATGGCCCTGAGAAATAGGAAATAATTCTATTAATTAAAGTATGTCCTGGTATCAAGACTGCTAAACGAATTTAGTAACAAAGGTATGTGATCTACAAATGTTGGGATTCAATATTTTGTCTCTGAAACTGCCAATTGCCCATGATAGAGCTGTGAAAAGAGGAAAATGTGAGGCAACAAGTGTCAATGGAACCATGACGTGTGGCCTTGATCCTATGAGTGGAATATATTAAAATTCAAAGCGTACACCATAGTTTGAACGTCAAATTTACCAGGGGAAACAACCCATGGTTATTAATTACTTGGGGTAGTAAAATTCTCTTATCGACTTGTTCAAGCCATTGTGCTATAAATCGTAAACTATAAATATACATATAAAGGTGATGATGTATGTTTGTAGCTAAGATTTTTGTGTTGCATGTGAATGTAATATGACTTAGAGAATAAAAAACTATAGGGCTGAGTTTATTTGTTTTATGACATGGCCAAATTTCCTTTTAATTTTTTCTTTGTGGCAGGCCCAAATTTATTTTTATTTTGGTGGTTTTTTATATTCACGCTATCCTTAAAGGAAGTACTACAAAAGGGATGAAGGTTGAAGAGGATGTTTAACATATGCTGGGATTTTTGTTCAAGTTTTTCTATTAATTTGAAGTTTGCATAAAGACCAACTATTATACATATATATAATCCCACTGACATAATTTTATATTTCTCTTCCATTAATATGTTATTTCATCAAGGGTATTATTGTAGAGACCAAATTTAAGGTTGCAAATTGCTAAGAATGACAGTTTGTATCATAATGTTAAAGTATTTTCTTTGATGACTAATTAATGGATCCATTATGAAAATGTTGTGAAAGGGAGGTCCATAGTTTAACTATTGGGAGTTGGTGCCTCCTTTTGGTTGGTACCTATAATATATTATGGATTTGTTACTTCCTTTAGGTTGGAGCCTATAAATATTAGGGAGTTAGTGTTTCCTTCAAGTAGGTACTTGTAAATTTAGGGGGTGGATGTCTCCTTCTAGTTTAAGCTATAAAGGTTGATCTATGAATAGGTTTCAGCCTACAACAATATTCAAACATAAGCTTTGTGGTTAAATCCCTTTATAGGTTTCCACATACATATGGTGTTTCTATGTGTGGCTGACATGATTGACTTTTGAATGAATTGGAATATTGGATTTTTTTAATAATTGTTAAAATTGGCCATGATATTAATTTCCCCTCCTTCTCAGTGTTATCCTAGTGATCTGGATTTAAATAGGAACGCAATAAAATACAGAGATAACCATATACACAAAGATGCAGCGGAAATAATACTTCATTTCATTAATGGAGAATACCGAAATATGCTTACAACCAGAAATGGAAATAA